>JACVTC010000144.1:275000-292500 GCA_016946835.1 Neocallimastix lanati (nom. inval.)
TGTATATATATATATATATACATAAACAATAAAAAAATAATCAGTTATTAAAAAGTTAAATAAAATAACAATAATTTTTTTTTTGTTATTAAGAAGTTAAATATAATAAAAATTAATAAAATATAATAAAATACAAAAAAAAAAAAAAAAAAAAAAATAATTAATTACATGAATCAAATAATCAATAGTTTCAGGTACTTTATCTTGTAATTGATCTTCAATTGCTGTAACCCCTAATAGTTTTAAATTATTTTCAATTGAATCGACAATTTTATTTATATTTTGAGTTCGATTACCAATACTATTTTCGGCAATCTTATATTCTTCTAAAATATTATTTATTTCTTCTTGATTAAATTTACGCATGGCTATTACTAAACATCTTAAACCCGATTGTCCAAATTCTTTTAATGCCGCTTTAGTGGATTGAATAATCTCTTCCTTATTAACATTAGTGTCCATTGAAAGTCTTTCCATAATCACATCATCGGCTCCTTTACAATAGAGAGTATAATGATTAGTTTGATCTTTCACTAGAATACTCATACGTTTACGTTCACTAGTGAATTCTGTTAAAATTTCTATTTTGAATTTTTCATAATGATCAAAAACTTGAGCTGAGATATCATGTTTCGTATGTGTTAAAAGTTGAACTCCACATTTATTTAATCCTTGAATAAGTGCAACTTCATCAGGCGATTGACTTTCATAGGTAATATGGGAGGTTTGATTATTAAGACTTGGCATAACCATATTACAGGTGGTAATGGCTCGACAATATTCCCTTACAAATTCTATCATATCAAAATTCTCGGGTATCGTAGGTATAGGTTCAGGCTCAGGTTCAGGTTCAGGTTCAGATTCAGAATCAAATTCAGATTCAGATTCAGATCTTGACCCTGATTTTGTCCCTGATCCTGATCCTGATCCTGATCCTGATCCTGACCCAGATCCTGACACAGAACCAGAACCAGAACCAGTACTTGATTCGGATTCAGATTCTTTATGAATCACATCGATGAGACATTTTGAATTATTCGCTCCATCAAAGATTTGTCCATTAATACACCATTTCGAAAGTTTCATACAATTTTGGGTGAGAGTACCGGTTTTATCACTGAATATAAATTCTACTCGACCTAAATCATCCCCTAAATTAAAACTATTTGCTTTCATGGGCACCCATTCTACTTGAGTAATGGTTCCTTGGGAGGATTGAATAGGAATGTAATCAGATTTACTATCTGTATCAATGTCATTCTTGGAGAGTAAATTCTCTTCACTGTTGGTCAGGGAGGAAGAAGAAGTCGTTTGTGAACTGTCCATAGGAAATATTTTATCATTAGAATTATGCTTACTTTTATTTTCCGATTTAAATTTATTTTGATGATGATGATGATTCTTTTTAAATTTATTCCTTTTTTTCCATGATAATAATGGCAATTTATGTTTAAATTTTGATTTCAATTTCTTAATTTTGGAATGGAAAGATCCATCTGAATCATGGCTACTTTTATTCATAGATTGACTACCTTCATTACTATTGTTAGCAAGATTATTTTCATTTGAAGTTGATAAAGTTTCTTTATTAGATGATTCCGATGAGGCTATTAATTTTTTCGGATTACAATATTGATTCGATAGATTGGGATCATCATCTAAGTTTAAAATTGTATTATTGATAAGTTTGGAACCAGAATTAGGGTGAACCGTAACGGCTCGTTTACCCATTAAATGATGATCCCATTCCATAAATTTTGTTTGAACAACACGAATACCTTCTAGAGTCACAAAGATACTTAAAGGAATAAGATAGGAGTATAAACTGAAGAAAGAAAAAAAACTTTTGATACTATCATCAAAAAGACTATGATTTTCGAAATTATCCAGATACCAATGACGGACTCCAGAAAATCTATTGTTACGATTCTTTCTTAATCGACGTTTATATTTGACATCAATATAAATGGATATTGCTAGTAATAAAATATTTAATATAATAACAATCACTAGAAATCCATTAATTCTTTGTTCCATACTACTAAATTTTAATCCTGTTTGTTTAGTATTTAAAAATATTCTGGTATCTTTTCCGGTGAAGAGTGTCATTGCGTAGACACAATTCGTATTTCTTAGGACGGAGCCTCGAAATAAAATTTGATCTGCACTTATGGGTAATTCTTTATCAAAAGCATTTGCTTTAAAAGATTTATATTTTTCTATATATTGAATAGGAATATCAAAATGATGTGATGAATCATTTTCACTTTCAGAAGAAACAATAGAATTATCTTTTAATTTTATTTTATTATTATTATTATTATTATTATTATTATTATTATTATTATTATTTATTGAAGGATTATTATTATCATTGTTACTATTAATTATACTGTTACGACTACTGTTATTACTACTACTACAACCGCTACTACTGCTGACAGTACTACTACTATTGTTTATTAATTCAATGGTACTGAGTTGAGTAGAGGAAGGTACGGAGGAATCATTTAATTTATGTAATTTGATGGTACCATCAAATGAGGAAAAACTATCATTTGGGGGTTCACATTTAACAACACATTCTATTTCACTAAATTCATCAATACTTCGTAAAAAAGAGAGTTGCGGTAGAGCAATACAATGTTTTAAATTTGTTTCACTTTTTTTATTTTTTATTTTTTTTTATTTTTATTTTTTATTTTTTTTTTATTTTTTATTTTTTATTTTTTATTTTTTATTTTTTTTTAAAAAATAAATATATATTAAAATATAAAAGTTAGAAAAAAAAAATGTAATGAATTAATTTATAAATAAATAAATAAATAAATAAATAAATAAATAAATAAATAAATAAATAAATAAATAAATAAATAAATAAATATGAAGTAATGAAATTTGAATAATTAAAAATATTTTTATTTTATATTAAAAACATATTTTATTATATACTACTTATTTATTTATTTTTAATTAATATTTTTATTTTTATTTATTTATTTATTCTATTGATATATACCCATCAAGATCAGAAGTTTCAATATAGCATTCATTTTCTTCACTTGAGGAAGACATTAATAGACAATCTGTCGGTATTTTATCATCTTTTTCTAATATTAACTATATAATAATAAAAGAATATATAGAAGAATATATAAATATATATGTTTAATATGAATTTATATTTGAATATTATTATTATTATTATTATTATTATTATTATTTTGTTTTTTATATTAAGTATTTTTAAATTTTTTATTAATAAATTAGTATTGTTGTTGTAATTATGCATTATTAATTTTATTAATAATTAGTATTTTTTTTTTTATAATTTACAATATCTCCTGGATTAATATCTTGACAATATATTTTCTGTATTTTTTGATTTCTATATATAGTATAGTATTCTAGGTTTACTTTTTTATCTTGTACATGTCTGTTCTATAATATATTAAAAATAAATAAAAAAAATAAAAAAGAAATTATAATGAATATATATAATTTTTTAAATATCAAAAAAATATTATTAAACTAATGTATAATAAAATATAAAAACTATTTATAGATATATAAATTTAATATTATATATTAAAATTCCTATTCTAATTGCTTTTTTTTTTTTTTTTTTTTTTTTTTTTTTTTTATTATTATTATTATTAATTTTATAATTATTATTTTATTATTATATATACATAATCACTAAATGCATCTTTAATTGCAGTAACTCCAAGAACAAAAACTAAAGGTATAGCCTGTGATGCAGGATCAATAGAACTATAACCTGTCATGGTAGCAAATATTCCAAATAAAAAATAACAATTGGATAATCGATGAAACTAATTTTTAAATATAAATTATTCAATTTTAAATTAATAAATTATATTTATAATAATAATAATAATAATAATAATAATAATAATAATAATAATAATAATAATAATAATAATAATAATAATAATAATAATAATAATAATAATAATAATAATAATAATAATAATAATAATAATAATAATAATAATAATAATAATAATAATAATAATAATAATAATAATAATAATAATAATAATAATAATAATAATAATAATAATAATAATAATAATAATAATAATAATAATAATAATAATAATAATAATAATAATAATAATAATAATAATAATAATAATAATAATAATAATAATAATAATAATAATAATAATAATAATAATAATAATAATAATAATAATAATAATAATAATAATAATAATAATAATAATAATAATAATAATAATAATAATAATAATAATAATAATAATAATAATAATAATAATAATAATAATAATAATAATAATAATAATAATAATAATAATAATAATAATAATAATAATAATAATAATAATAATAATAATAAACGAATAATCAATATATATATATATAAATATAATAATTAATATTTTTTTTTTAAAAAATTATTTTTAATTAAAATTTTAGTGCAATAATATTATATTTATAATTATAATTTAATCATGCTAATATGCTATTTTTTTTTTTTTTTTTATTAATCTTACCTGTTGCCAAAGATTTAATGGAATAAAGGTAAGTAATGTATATTTTGTTGTTTTTACATAATTAGAAAATCTTTTTAAATGTGAGGAAGGATACTTTATTTCTCTAATTTCTTTTTCTGATTCATCATTAAGAGATATATTACTTTCGGTTCTTGCTTTAAAAAAACTGCTTGAACTGTTGGTTCGTGTATGTGATTTTTCTTTTATGATTATTATTATTTATTATTATAAATTGTTACATAGCATATAAATATATTTTATTTTAAGTTTAAAATATATATGATAATAATATATTAAATAGTAGTATTAATATCAGTATAAATTTATTAATATAAAAAAAATTTTTTTTTAAAAAATTTTGATATATTAATTATATTAATTAGTAATATAAAAATAATGATTTATATTAATTAATTAAAGGTAGCAAATAATAATAATAATAATAAAAAAATGAGAAAAAAAATAAAAATAAAAAAGAAAGAATGATAATTAAATACAATTTAATTATAATGAATTAATCAAAATATTGTAGAGAATTAAATATCAAAAATATTGTTATTAATATCTATGAATAGTTATTACTATCAGTATTAATGTTAATGTTACTACTATTACTATTACTATCATTATTATTATTATTATTATTATTATTATTATTATTATTATTATTATTATTATTATTATTATTATTATTATTATTATTATTATTATTATTATTATTATTATTATTATTATTATTATTATTATTATTATTATTATTATTTAATAATTATAATATCATGAACGTTTCTATTGTAAACATTAGTATTTTGTTACTACTGAAATTATGTGATGATGATAATGCTTTAAATGAAAATGAATTAATTTGATTTATTTATCCTAAGATATAATATTATCTATTCGTATTTGAATGAATATTCTCTTCTCTTTTCTCTTATTTTAAATTGATCTTTACTAAATACAAATTTGAAAAATTAGATTTAACTTTTTATCCTAAGGTGAACAATTAAAAATTGTTTTCATTTAATGTTTTTTTTTTTTTTTTTTTTTTAATTTTATTATTTTGTTATAATTTTCAACTTTATATTATTAAAAAAAAAAAAAATCATCATCATCATCAATACGATTTATTTAATATATATTATTATTTTTTTTTCTAACATTTCCATTTTTAGAAATTTTAATTTTAATATATATATATTTTTTTAAGTTACGAAATAGGTATATATATAGTGTAGATAAAAAAAAAAAAAAAAAAAAAAAAAAATCAAACAAAATATAATATAAAATAAAAATGAAAATAAAAGTAATATATATATCTCTGCATATTTATTGTAAACGTACGACTATCAAATGATGGTTTTTTTGTTTCTTTTAAAGATTTTCTAGTTTCTATTTTTATAGTTGATCTAGAATCTGATTTTGGCATCGATATAAATTTTACATTTTCATTATTATTATTATTATTATTATTATTATTATTATTATTATTATTATTATTATTATTATTTTCCATTTTTTTTTCTCTTCTAATTTAATAATAATAATAATGATAAAATATATATATAATAATTTCTAATATATTTCCAATATTTGGATATTCTAATAAATTAAATATTTATTGAGTTATAAATGTATTTTATTTTTCTAAATTAATATTAGTTTTTTTTTTATGAATATTGAATAAATAAAATAATGATAATGATAATAGAAATAATGATATAATAAAATGAAAAGTATTTATATATATTTTTATTTGTTGATATTGATTAATAAGTTAGATTGGAAAAAACATATAGGATGATACTTTTTGTTTAGTAATAATAAATATAAATAAATATTGTTATATTTTTTAATTTTTTTTTTTTTTTTTTTTTTTTTTTTAAATAATTATTTGCTTCAAGAATAAAAAATTTTAAATAAATATATTGAAAAGTAAATAAATAAAAAAAAATTTTTTTTAATAAATATATCGAAGAAAAAAAAAAAAAAAGGAAAATAATTATAATGAAATAATAATAGAAATAATAAAAATGAAATATGTTTCTATCTATTTAATTAAAAAAAAATATAAATTATATTGAAAAGAAAGAAACTAAATTTTGATATATTTATAAATAAGGTGAATATAAGATTTTTATATAATATTATAGTGAGTAATTTTATGTATAAAGCATTATAATATTAATTTAAAAATATTTGATATTTATAAAAAATTAATAGAATAAAAAAATAGACTTATGTTTTTATTTTTAATTTTTTTTTTATTTTTATTCTTTGTAGTAATATAAGTTTATAATTGCTGTGAATACATTTATAAGAATAAAATGTTTTCTTAATAATTTAGAAATATGATTTTATAATAATTTTACTGGTATAATAAGAAAACATATGTTTGAAAAATTGATCGCTTCTTTTTTATTTTTAACTATTATTATTATTTATAATGATATTTATCCATTATTATAATTTATTGTAATATTAATTGTTATATATCTTTATATAATTATATTATTATAAATAAAATGACTGGTTTACTAAACTATTCCATAATAACATAGATACTAAAGTAATTCAAAAAAAAAAAAAAAAAAAAAAAATTAAGAATAAAAATTAATATATATATCGAAAAAATATTTGAAAGCTAATTTAAATGTCAAAAACTTTAAATATTATTCAAATATAATTTTAAAATTTTAAAGTATATATATAATAAAATATATATAATATATAAATATATAATTTTATAATTATATTACGTCAAAAAAAAAAAAAATTCAAAAAAATTCAAAAAATATTCAAAAAAAAAAAAAAACGAAATTAATGAAATTAATGAAAAGAATAATTTATATGATATTTAAAATAATAAATATATTTATATAGAATTGTATATAAAATTTTATTGTATATATTTTATAGAGACTTGATTAGATAACTAGATAGCTTTAAAATGATAATTATTCATCATATATATATATGTAAGTCATTATGTACTATACAAAAATTAATTTCTTTATATCTTGCTTGGATTTTTAATTAATATATGTATGTATAATATATAAAATATACTGTATTTATTCCAAAAAATTATATCATTATTGAATGATACTTAATCTTGTATTTTTTAATTATATAGAATATATTTCCTAATAAAAAAAGGAAATTAGAAATAAATAATATATATTGATGTAATAGTATATTTTTTATTATAAAACAATGAATATAATATGATTTTTATTATTATTATTATTATTAACCGTCATAATTATTTTTATTATTTAAGCTTAAATTAATATTAAATTTAATCATATTTAATCAAATAAAAAATAGAAAAGTATTAGTTAATAATATATTTTATGAATAATTATGCTTTAGAAAGAAAAAAAAACAGGTTATACCTAATTTTTTTTTTTTTAAAATTTAAATTTTAATTTTAATAAATACTATTAGATATAATTATTAATAATATTAAAATATTTTTTATAATAAAAAAAAAAAAAAAAAAACATATTTTTCCGTTAATTAAAATTAATTTAATTATTATTATTATTTTTTTTATTCACTATACTAAAAAAAAAAAAAAAAAAAAAATAATTCATATATTTTATCATGATATATTAAATAAAATTATAAATTTGAATAATTTTAATTGGAATAATATTTCGTACATATTAAAAATAAAAAATAATAATAATAATATAATAATAATATATTTAAACTTTAAGATTAAGAAACAAAAAGAAAAATTTTTTTCTGTTAGTGTAATAATAATTAATAGGATTATAATAGTTAGGATTAACTAGAGTAACATAAATAAATAGTTAAAAAACTAAAAATCAAAAACTTAAACTGATACTAATATTTATAATAATAATAATAAGGTATTGCTGAATATATGAAAAACTATCAATTCCATTAAAACACTCAAAGAGTAGAAAAAAAAGCTAATGATAGTTTATGCATATATATATATACATATTAAAAATTAAGATGAGTATAACATTAATTTTTTATCATGTATTTTAATCCATGTAAGTAAGAAAAAAAAAATTAACATAAAAAAGTAATTAAAAGAAATTTATGTAATACTAGTAAATTAAATTAGTAAATTAAATCAAATAAATAAATATAGTTGATATTAACCTCATAATTGGTCATAATACTAATACTAATACTAACACTAATACTAATACAAATACTAATACTAATATACTAATACTAAAACTAATACAAATACTAATACAAATACTAATACAAATACTAATACAAATACTAATACAAATACTAATACAAATACTAATACAAATACTAATACAAATACTAATACTAATACTAATACTAATACTAATACTAATACTAATACTAATACTAATACTAATACTAATACTAATACTAATACTAATACTAATACTAATACTAATACTAATACTAATACTAATACTAATACTAATACTAATACTAATACTAATACTATACTAATAGTAATACAAGAATTATAATAATATATAATAATATGATAATAATAAAAGAATAAAAATGATATAATTGAAAAAGTTTAAATTCTTGTTATAATAAAGTTTTTGAATTAAAATTTAAACTTTATTTCTTGTTATAATAAAGTTTTTGAATTAAAATTTAAACTTTATTTAAAATGAGAATTAAAATTTAAACTCTATTTTTTAATCATTTTATAATTATTAGTTTTATATATTTTTTTGTTTTATAAAATAAATCATTTTATATATGAAAGCGTTTATGACATTTGACATTAATTACTATATCTTTTTTTTTTATGAAATTAATGTTAGAATTATATATAAATTATAATATTAATTAATATAATTATTTTTTTTAAAATATTAATATATAATTATTTTTTTTTTTTTGTTATGAAATTAATAAATATATGAATAATATTCTTAACATTTTTTTTAAAAAAAAGATATTCCTATTATAGGATAAAAAGCATGAATGATAATATTTAGATAAATATATATTAAAAGAATAGATTCTCTGTTATTTTTGTATTGATTATATAAAGTTTTGGTTTAAAAATATTTTAAATTTAATATTGGTATATTAATTTATTATAAATAAATTTTTTTTAAGATGGAATGATTAATAGAAGTGAAAAATTAAATTACCAATAAAAGGCAAAATTTGAATAAATTAAATATAGTGAAATTAAAAATTTTATAATATATATATTATAAAAATTTATAACTAATCATCAATTAATTATATCAATATAAAATAATAATAATATTAAAAAAAAAAAAAAAATTAAAAAATATCAAGTATCATTAATTAGAATTAATGAATGTTAAGATAAAAAAAAATTAATTTTAATATTATTTTTATAATGAAATACATCTAAATTCCAGTAATATTAATATTATTTATTATGTAATAGAATAGAAACTATTAATAAGATTATAAAAGTGTAAAAAGTAATATAATAATAATACAAAATTTAATCGCTTTAAAAGATCTAAATCTTAATAATCAGTTTATATTTACTATGACTAATTTTTTTTCTTTTTTTTTTTTTTATTAATAATTAACCTTTATTAATTTTAATTTTATTTATTAATTTTTTTTTTTAAATTAACATGTATATGTTAATTTAAAAAATATGTGTTATGGTATTTATATAGAAATCACGTGTTTGATTCAAAAACTAGAGTCCAAAACGACATTAATTATTATAAACCCATTGACTTGCTGAAATATGAAAAATCAACGACATATAAATGTAATATTAAATAGTATTTATTAATAAAAAGTATATAAAATTCTATTCTAATATCAATTATTAAATAAAACAAGTGAATAATAGGTATAATATTAGTAAATTTTATTCATATACTGATTTTATTTTATTTATATATTTATTTTTTTTTATAATTTAGATTTTTTATTTAATTTTAAAATAGAATATTTATCATTTCTTCTTTCTGATTTATATTAATAAGATTCCATCTGCTACGGCAGTAAGTAATCATGATTCATTTACCACTAATTTTGAATATCATTTTAATACACCAAATTCTTATCATAATTCTGAGTATACCGATATTATTCCAGGATATAACTATTTCTTTAAATATATAACAATGCTCTTGTTGTGGTTTTGTAAACGAATTATGATCCATGTTATGATTTTATACAACTTATTTGTGATGCTATTAAGAAAATATTCAAGTACTGACTAGAGAATTGCAATGTTTCATCATGATATCTATGAAAATGGTGAATATCATTCACATGAATTTCATATTACTGATGAATTATATCCTTGTTTAACTAAACTATTCGATAAAAATCATTTTGAACTTGCCATAAATGGTCATGATCATGTTTATTCAGCATCTCAGTTTGATAGCTATACTAATAGTAAAAAAGATGGATATGAAATAAGCAAAATAAAAAAAAGGAACGCTTTATATATAAAAGACAATTACTCAACTTTAAACTTTACATCTTTATTAATGAAAAGCCAAATTATACTCATTATTATGATTAAACGTTTTATTCTACTTTTGGTATTTTAGAATTTAAAAAGGAATCGGAACAAGAAAGATTAAGTATTACTTCCTATGAAGTAGGAACACATACAATAATCGATGGACTCTATATTTTTTTTTAAAAAAAAAGTTATTCGTCGGCTTGATGAGATAATTAAAATTTATAGATATTTAAATTTTAATAAACTGATTAAAATAATAATAATAATAAATGATATAATATATATATATATATATATTATGTAATAATAATAATAATAATAATAATAATAATAATAATAATAATAATAATAATAATAATAATAATAATAATAATAATAATATTATTATTATTATTATTATTATTATTAATTATATATCAATATTTAATAAACAAATGTGATATCATTAAATCAAATGCATCAGAGTAAGATTCAAAATCAAATTTTGGAATATTATTATTATTTAAATATGTTCTTTCATATTATTATCTGAAAATTGTAAATTAAATATCATTAATTAATTAATTAATTAATATGTTTAAATCATAATAAAATAAAATAAAATAAATAAAATAAAAATAAAAATAAAATATGAAGAAAGAAGTTTTTTTCTTTAAATAGTTTTTTATTAATAAGTGTTGAGCAACAAAATATATTATATAATATTTTAATAATTATTAATTAATTTTTTTTTTCTAAAAATTTAATAAATGAATGTATTCTACTGTCAATATGAATATTATTTTCAATTAATTTATTTATTAAATTATAAATCCAATTTACTTTATTTAACATCTCAATTGCCATATTAATATTTTATAATATAAATAATTTGAATTAAAAAAAAAAAATAAAAATATAAAAATAAAAATAAAGATTAATAAGAAAATGGTACTAATGAATTTTGAAAATATGTCGATCATAATCATATTATAAACATTAGATGTATTTGTATCACAAAGCTACAACATCCATTGTAATATCCATATCAATTTATAATAATGATTAACCACAAATTCAAAAACTACAATTCATAGTGAACCAATAATGGCCACAATAACGAAGAATTTTTATCCCTATCTCTATAATTACTTATAAAGTTACAAATTATAATTAAAATACTGAGTAAAAATATTTATGTATAGTTATCCCAAGGGATTGTTGTTATCAATGTAAAAAAAAATATTATGATATAAAAAAAATATAATAAAATAAAGTTAATATTATAAATAGTTTTATGATAAAAACTCTAATAATTATGTAAAAATAGTAAGAAATGAATTTTTTTTTCTTCTTTTTTTTTATCTTTTTTTTTTTTTTTTTTATTTTTTTAGGAATTTTTTTTAATATAAATGAAAAATATATTTTTATAAAAAACATTATAAACACTTATTTAGAAGAACTTTTAAAATAAATTTAAAATTAATAAAAATAAGAAAAAAGAAAAAAGATAAAAGCAAAAATAAGAAAAGAATTTTAAAAATATTAATTATTCAGGTTAAGTTAAAGTTATTTATTTTATCTTTTTTTTTTTTTTGTTATTTTTATTTTCTGTTACAGTTAAAAAAAAAAAAATTTAATAATTTTTATACTACTGAAATTGACTATAATATATTTAAAATATATTGTAAATCAATTCATTAATTGATGGAAGGTTAATTCATTAATTTTTAGGATTGCTTATATGTTACACAAAAGGTAACACAAACTTTTTAATACAAAGTTGAATTTTGACATCATTTTTTGAATAAAGTTATATCTGTTATACATAAAATTGAATATTCAAAAATATAATATAAAAAAAAAGTGATTTTTAATAATTATTATAAATATTCATTATTAATTATTTTTTTTTAACATATGACAATATTATTCAATGTTATTTAGTGTAATCTTTTATAGTATATGTAATATATTTCGTTTGTAATAAAATTTTTTAATAATAAATAATAAATAATAAATAATAATAAGGATTAGATAAAGTATTTCAAATTTAACTATCATGTAGTACAATAATAAAACTTTAATTTTATTAAAAAAAAAAAGTCTAATTTTTTTTTATTGGATTGGTGTCATTCACTTTTCATTGGCTGAATTTGTGCTGTTGAAATTATTTTTTTTTTTTTATTTTTCGTATAATACAATATTAATTAATATTTGTATCTATTAAATATTCAAATATAAAAATTTATTTTGAAATTGATTAAAATAAATAGAAAAAGTAAAATAAATAATAAAAGAATCTCTATTAAATATAATAAAGTTAAAAATATAATCAAATAATTATATAATTATGATTATGATTATATTTTTAATTAAATTATATTAAACATATGGAAGGATTATCTTTATTTAATAGTCATTAATAATGAATAAATCAACATTATTTATTAGATTTAGATTGTATTATATTATAAGGAATTTGTATATATATATTATTATAAATTATATATCATATGTATATTAATTTTTTTTTTTTATTTTTTATTTTAATTTTTATTTTTAATATCTTTTCTTTTTTATTAATTATATTGAAGTTATTCATATTGTATAATTTTTTATTTCAGGGAATAAATATAAATTTAAATAATATTAATATTAAATTATGTAATTATTACTTAATATTTATAATATATTAATTTTTTTTTTTTTTTTTTTTTTTTTTTTTTTTTTTTTTTTTTTACATTTATATTATTTTTATTATATTTCAATTTAAAAAACATTAATAAAAAAAATTTTTTTTTTATTATTAAACTATAAAAAAAAAATAAAGATAATAAATTTTTTATTAATAATTACTAAAAAATAGAAAGGGAATTTGTATATATAAATTATAGAAAAAATATTTTCTATAATAACAATATTATTATCAACTATAATTTTCATTTTAATATATATAAGAATTTATTATTTTAAAATAAGAATTTTATATTTATAAATTTCAATTATTTTTTTTATAAATATTTACATTTAACGAATTTTTCATCTCTCCACTATTTAATATCATATCCAATTTATTATATATTTATCCATATATTAATATAAAATTCATTTCTTTATTATAAGACAAAGAAATAAACGATACTTATATAATGATAAATAATATTATATATATAATTCCATCAGAGTAATTATTATATATATATAAAGGAAAAAGAAAAAGAAAAAAAAAAAAAAAAGAAAAAGATTAAATTTTTTTATATAAAAAAATATATATATAAAAGGAAAAATTAAAAACTCTTTATAATAAAATTTAAAATATTAGAAAATATATATATACATATATATTATCAATTGAAGTAAAATTAGATTGTTTAAATAAACTATAATTCATACGTTCATTGAAAATATTTAAATTTTATGTTATTATGCTATTAATAACTTTATATATATAATAAATGGAAATTTTAAATTTTTAAATCCAATAAAAGTAATAATAATAACAATAAAAAAACAAAAGAAAAGTCAAGTCAAAGTCAAAAATAAAAATAAACAACAAATACAAAATATTAAAAGAAAAACTTATTCATATATGAAATTCTTAAGCATATATAGAGTAAATTACTTTTATATAATCAGATTTAATAATTGAAATACATCGAGAAATTGTAAGTTTAAATTTAATTAAATTTTGAAATAAATTATTTTTATTTATTTTTTAAATTAATTTTTCTTTTTAATAATTTCATTAATTTTTATTAATAATTATATATATATATATATATATATATATATTTTTTTTTTTTTTTGAAGTAAAATATAAAATGAAAAAAATTTCAATTTTAGTATCACTTCTTTTTTCATATGTAAAAGCTAATGACTGTGATGGTTCTGAAAATGGAATATTGTGTGGTTTTAATAAAAGAGTTGCTATAGATAGTATTAATTCTAATACTAATAATATAATGGATAATTCTGGAAATTGTTGGGCAACTTATCTTGGTATATAATATATAATATATATAATATATATTCTTTGAAATAAATTTATTAATAATATATATATATAATGAACGAATAACATTATTAAGTAAATACTTTTTTTTTTTTTTTTTTCATTTTTTCTATATATTAAATTATAATAACTTTAGATAAAAATTATACTTGTTGTTCAAATGATAATATTGAAATTAAATCCATTAATATGGATGGAGAATGGTAACAAATAATTTTCTTACTATAGAAATTATTATATATAAAATTCATTAATAGTTTAAAAGTTTATAACTTTATTTTTTTTTTTATTTTTATTTTTTTTTTATATATATATATAATTTTTTTTTTTTTAAAAAAAAGGGGTCTTGAGAATAATAATTGGTGTGGTTTAAGAAATAGTAAAGTTCATTGGAATGATCGTGAAAGTATTGATGAAACTAGACAACAGTGGAATATATTTAAAAATAAATGGGATAATGAGTATAAAACAAATTTTGAACGACTTTCAGTTTTTGTCGGGGAAGATGAATCTAAACTTAATTTTGGTTGGTATTCAACCCATCAAGAAACTCCAGTTATTCGTTTTGGTTCTAAGCAAGATATGTCAGATGCTAAAGAATTTATGGGTAATAGTGAATTTCATAGAGAATTAAAAGGTATTAGATATTTTTCAAATAAAGTGACCGTTGATGGTATAAAACGTAAATCTACCTATTATTATCAAAGAAAGTTAAATAGTCAATGGGAAGAAACCATTCAATTTGATACTCATGATCCAGAAAATTTTAATTTTATTTTTTTAGGGGATCCTCAAATTGGTGGTTCTAACAGTCGTCATTCCGCCTTGGATCCTACTCGACCACTTACAGTGGAGGAAGGTACTAGAAATGATGCTTTTAATTGGAACAGAACAATTACAAATTCATTCCAATTTACTCGTGAACCCAGTGTTATTATGACAGCGGGTGATCAAGCAGATTCAATGTGTATTGATTCTAACCTTGATGAAATTTATAATCAAGAAACTCAATACTCTGCTTTCCTTCTTCCAGAATTAATGCAAAAGATTCCAACCGCAACCACTGTTGGTAATCATGACTCCTTCACAACAAGTTATAGAAATCATTTTAATCCACCAAACACTTACACTACCCCAGAATATGTTATGGCTAATGGATTTTCAGGAGTAATACCAGGATATAGTTATTTCTTTAAATATAATAATGTCCTTGTGGTCGTGCTAGAAACCAATTATAATAATTGTAATGATTTTGAAAACGTTATTAATAAGGCCATTGAGAAATATCCATATACCGATTGGCGTATTGCCATGTTTCATCATGATATATATGGTGATGGTTATATTCATTCGACAGAGGATTATATTACTAAATATTTACGTCCATGTTTAACTGGTATTTTCACCGATAAAAAATTTGATCTTGTTATTAATGGTCATGATCATGTCTATACGGCTTCACATTTCATTTCGTATACTGGTGCTTATAATAATGGTGGTTATAGTTTCAGTCATATAGAAAAGAATAAAGTTTATCGAGATCCAAAGGGAACCCTCTATATTACAGCTAATTGTTCTTCTGGTAGTAAACTGTATACATTTGTTGATGATAATCTGGAACCGGATTATGTTAATTTTTCTAATCAAACTTTCACCGCTACCTTTGGTGTATTAGATTTTAAAAAGGAAAATGGTATTTCTAGATTAAGCGTTGCGTCTTATGAAGTAGAAACGTTTAATCTTACAGATGGTCCTTACATTTTCGAAAAAAATAGTGTAGTAGAAGGAAGTGACAAAGTTAGTGATGGTGGTGGTAATAAAGTTCTTAAATGGGTTATTATTATTGTTGTCGCAGATATTATCATTTTATTATTTTTATATTTCTTTTTTGCTCGTGGTTATTTCAAAGAAAAAAGGGAAAATCACGGAAAAAGAATTTCTTCCTCTTCTACTTCTTTTTATTCTCACGGTTATCCCACCCATTTAAATAATAATAATAATGATAATAATAATAACAATAATAATAATAATACTAATCATTTTAATTATAATAATCATTCTAATGTCTCTTCCTACATAAATAATACCAATAATCCTATGATGATGAATGATTTAACTACACTACCTCATTCTTTACCTACTCCATCTCTTGGTAATTCTTTATATCCTCTTAATCAAAGTCGAAATCAAAATCAAAGTCAAAATCAAAGTCAAAGTCAAAGTCAAAATCAAAATCAAAATCAAAGTCAAAGTCAAATTCAAAATCAAAGTGAAATTCAAATTCCAATTTCCGATGATTTTCCTAATGTTAGTGTAAGAACTAATTCTCTTCAAGAAATAAGTTCAGCTAATGCTACTCATAACAATAGTATTTCCATATCTTCAATAAAAGATAATAGAAATTCCTTTAAACAACAAAAGAATTTCTTTGATGCCGGTGGTAATGCCGAATTAAATCAAGATTTATATCTTCTTACATTAAATAAATTAAGA
>JACVTC010000144.1:297500-447500 GCA_016946835.1 Neocallimastix lanati (nom. inval.)
AAAAATAATTTAATTTTAAATTAAAATTACAGAATTTTTAATATACATAAAAGATTTAATAATTAATATATATATTATTTTTAGTTTAATTTATTTATTATATATATTTCTTTTTATTATTATATATATTTTACATTTATTATTGTTTTTTTTTTTAATTGTTGACATCATAATAATTTCTAAAAAATTTTTATTAATTAAGGAAATAAATATTTTAATCATATTTTTTAGACCCCTAAAAAATTTATTATATTTATAAAATAACATATTATGAATAAAATATAGAATTAAAAAACTGTCAATAAAAAAAAAAAATTTGAATTTAATAGAATTATTGCTTTCAAATTCTAAAAAAGGAAATAAAGGAACAATTTTTTTAATTGTTAACAAAAAAAAAAAAATCGAATTTATAATTAATAAAGTTTAAATTTAAAAAAAAAATAATTTAATTAATTAATAACATAAATTAAAGAAATAAAAATCTAGAATATTTATTATATAATGTTCATTTTAAAAACATGTCATTTTTTTTTCCCTTTTCTTTTGGTTGTGTAATTCTAGGAAAAAAATTAAAATCTTTTTTTTTTTTTTTTTTAAACTTAATTTTATAGAATAATTTCTTTCCTCCTATATACAAATTGGATTTCTTTTATGTGTAACATCAATAGTGTACAAAATATTCATAAACTTTAAATACTATTAAATATTATTTAATAAAATTTTTTATTATTAGTTAACAGCTTATAAAACTTTAATAAATAAAATTTTTATTTTTTTTTTGTAAAAATTTTTAATTATCTTTAGAAAGAATTGTTTTTCTATTATTTTTTAATTTAAAAATTAATATTACAGAAATTTAGATATATATTAAAAATTAATTTATATTATTAATAGATGGCTAAAATGTTTATTTTTTCTTTTTCTTTTTTTTTTTTTATACAAAATTTATTAAAAGTGGATATATTAACAATAATTTATTTTGTATTATTTTATTATGTTTATAAAATTTTTTTTATGGATAACAATACCATTATTACACAATACAAAATTGCAAAAGAAGGAATGATTTATTAAATATATGTTATATATATAATATTTTTTTTCTAAAAGTTTAAAAAAAAAAGTATTAATAATTATATAATATATAGAATGTTCTCTATAAATTTTGTAATAATGAAAAAGTTAATAAAAATTGTTAAATTTAATTATTTTTATTAAATACTTGAATATATATATATTTTTTTATAATTTATTAACAAATAATATAAATACAATTATATATAATTTACATATTTAATAAAAAAAAAAAAGATAATAAATGAAATGTGTTAATTTTTTTTTTTTTTGATTTATTATTTATTTAAATTATAATTATTGACATTATAAATTATGTCATTTTTGATTCATTATGCATTAAAAATTTTGTCGCTTTTTCTTATTATATATTAATATTTTACATTTAATTATTCATATTTTTAAATATTTAATGAAAAAAAAAATAAAATATGTTTATTTTTTTTTTTTTATATTTATTATATGTTATATATTTATTATTAATTATTTATTTATTATTAGTAATATTATATATCTATTAATTATTTACTAATAATTAAGGTATAGGTTCTGTTACACAAATTTAATTAATTTGTGAAATAAAAAAAAAAAAAAATTTAAAAAGATTAAAATCTTATTTATTATTGACGTTTATTGAAAATAGAAAAGAAATAATTTTTCATATTGTTTTTATTTTGTTTTTATTTTATTGTATTATTTTATTATTTTATTTTATTTTATTTTATTTATTTTTGTATATAAATACTAAAATTTTCACTTTTATTTTAATTTTTAAAAATTTAAACATTAAATTTTTTTTTATTTTTGTTTCATTATATATATATTATATATATAATAGATTAATAAAAAAAATAGTTATATTGTAAAACCATTTTTAATAAATTTTATTGAATAAAAATTTTTATTAAGAAGTATTAAATATTGATTTATTTAATAAACATTTTTTTTTTATTTTTTTTTTTTTTTTTTAAAAAAGAATAATAAATAGATTTATTAAAATAATATTATAATAGAATTAGTATAACATTATTTTTCTTTTTTATAAAAAAAAAAAAAAAAAGAAAAAGAAAAAATAACAATATAACAAAAAAAATATATATTAATTTCAAAAAGTAAAATAAAGAAATTAAAATAATATATCTTTGAAAGAATATAACCAAAATTTTTATAATAGAAAAAAAAATTTTTTTATTAATTAAAATATTTTATAAATATTCTAAATTTTGTAAATTTAGTAATTTTATAAAAGAAAAATAAATATTAAATTTTTTTAAAAAATTAAATATTCAAAGCAACAAAAATAAAAAAAAGTGAATTATTACAAAAAAAAAAGAAACTGAAAACAAAAGACAATATTAAATCATAAACAATTTCTAAAATAAAAAAAAAAAATAAAATAAGATAAATAAAAATTATATTTAAGAATAACCATTAAAAATGAAAAACTTAATAATAAATATATTACCTTTATTAGCAATTTTTGCTAGAGTTAAAAGTGAAGAAATTTGTTGGTCTGAAAGTTTAAGTGGTATAAATTTAAAATAAATTTATTTATATAATTAATGTATACGTATATATAATTTTTATTAACCCCCCAAAAAAAATAATAACTAAAATTGATTTTTATAATATTTTTTTTTTTTTAAAGAGGACAAAAGATTCCCATGTTGTAGCAGTAATGATGTAGAAGTTGCTGGAAAAGAAATGGATGGATCATGGTATATAAATTAAAATTTATAATTGATACAAATATCAATATTTTTTTTTGTATATATGAAATGAAATTTATTAGATATTTAATTAGTAATATTTTTATAATTAATTTTAATTATATTATATTTTTAATAGGGGTTATGAAAATGGTAAAAAATGTGGTATTAGAAATAAGCGTTACAATTGGAATCTTCGTGATAAATATGATGAAACAAGAGAAGAATGGGAAGCATTTAAAGTTAAATGGGATAACGAATATAAAAATAATTTTAATCGTATTGCTCTTACTCCTGGTGCAGATGAAACACAACTTAATTTCGGTTGGGAATCATCAACTAGTAGTAAACCTGTTATTCGTGTCTCTTCTGATAAAGATATGAAAAATTATGTTGATTTTAATGGAAAGAACGAATATTACAGAGAGTTAGATAGAAAAAAATATTATGCCAATCAAGTTACTGTTACTGGTTTAAAACCAAATTCAGTTTATTACTATCAAAGAAAATTAGATGATGAATGGGAAGATGTAGTTGAATTTAACACTTATGATTCTAATGATTTTAAATTTGTTTTCGTTGGAGATCCGCAAATTGGTGGTTCTAATGATCGTCTTGCTTATCAATCAAATTCTAGAATGAATAGTGATTCTATTAGAAATGATGCCTTTAATTGGAATATGACGGTCAATAGTTTCTATGAATTAACTGGAAAACCAAGTCTTTTATTATCTGCTGGTGATCAAGCTGATCAAATGGGTAATGATAAAACTCAAGAAAGACAATATTCTGCCTATCTTCTTCCAGAATTAATCAAGAAAATTCCAATTGCACCTGCTCTTGGTAATCATGAAGTTTATTCTGAAAGTTTCAGACGTCATTTCAATGTTCCAAATCCTATACTTAAAAAAAGATTTTATTCTAATAAGCCTGTTTCAGCTTATAATTATTACTTTAAATATAATAATGTTCTTGTTGTTGTTATTGAAACAAATTACAATACCTGTCATGAATGTGAAAAAGTAATTTCAGAGGCTGTTAAACAATATCCATCTGCTGATTGGCGTGTTGCTTTATTCCATCACGATCTTTATGGTAATGGTAAAACTCACTCTCAAGGAGATGCTCAAAAATTACGTCCATGTTTAACAGGTCTTTTTGATATTTATCACTTTGATCTTGTTATTAATGGTCATGATCATGTTTATACCTCAACCCATTTTGTTAAATTCCAAGATTCCAAAAAAAAGACTTACGATATTGCTAAAATTAGTAAAGGTTCTGTAAACGAAAATCCAAATGGTACTTTCTATGTCACTGCAAATTGTTCCACAGGAAGTAAATTCCTTCCCTTTTATGAAGGAAAACTTGATTACGTTTTTAATTACAACCAAACTTTCACTTCAACTTTTGGTGTTTTAGATTTCCAGAGGAGCAATGGTAAAGTTAAATTAACCATTAATGTTTATGAAGTAGAAACTCATGATGTTGTTGATGGTCCATACATTTTTGAAAAGAATGAAAGAGATCCTTCATCAAAGAAATATGATGATAATTCTTTCGCTAATAACTATGGTTACCCAGGTTGTAAAAATGCTACTAAAATTAGATATTCTGGTGTCGAAGGTTCTTGGGGTTATGAAAATGGATCCTGGTGTGGTATTGATACTATAGAAGAAGAATATTGTTGGGCTGTTAAATATGGTTATTCCTGCTGTAAGGAAACTACTGTTATTGAAGAAGTTGATGAAAATGGCAGATGGGGTTTTGAAAATGGTGGAAGATGTGGTTTTATTGAAGGTCAAAATAAAAAACTTACTGTTGCTAGTAAAAAATGTTTTACTTTGGATTTAGGTTATCCATGTTGTAAGAAAAACAAAGATTTAGTACTTGAAGATGAAGATGGTAAATGGGGTAATGAAGATGGTGAATGGTGTGGTCTTGAAGGACGTCCAATTAATAAAGAATGCTGGTCTGAAAGTTATGGTTACAAATGTTGTACTGATCCAGATGCTAAAATAGAATATGATGGTGATGGTAATTTATGGGGTGTTGAAAATGGTGAATGGTGTGGTATTAAAAAAGTAATTGAACCTTCTGATGCTGATGTCACTCCAATTCAAGAAGATTGTAGTAAATATGGTAATTATAAATGTTGTGACAAAAAAACTAAAATAAACTATATTGACAGTACTGGTAAATATGGTATTGTTAATACTAAATATGGTGTTGAAGATTTAGAGAATGGTGAAGCAGGATGGTGTATCATTACTAATCCTGAAAATGAATGTATCTTCTCAAGAAATAATATTCCATGTTGTAAGCCAGGAACTAAAGTTGAAGAAATTGATGATTCAGGAAAACGTGGTATTAATCATGCTAAATATGGTTTAAATAATGGTTTAATTTGTGGTATTGTTGAAGATGAAATTGATCCATCATCAAATACTACAACTACTGTAGTTCCAACTGCTACTTTAATTCCAACTAATACTACTACCATTTTAGAACCTATCATTGATACTACTACTGAAGTTCCTACTACCACTACCACTACTACTACCACCACCACTACTGTTCCAGTTTCAACTACCACTACTACAACAACCATACCAATTCCAACTACTACTATTACAACTACTACTACCACCACCACCACTACCACAACTACCACCACTACTGTTCCAATTCCAACTACTACCACCACTACTACCACCACTACTGTTCCAGTTCAAAGTACTACCATAACTACTACTACTACTTCTACTGCTTCTGAAACACCAGTTGTATGTTGGTCAGAACGTTTAGGTTACCCATGCTGTGTCGGATATACTGATACTATATTTGCTGATGCTGATGGTGAATGGGGCTTACAAAATGATGATTGGTGTGGTATTACTGATGCTAATAAATTAAAGTGTTGGTCTGAACCAGAATATAGATGTTGTAATCCAGAAACTCAAGTCTTTTATTCTGATGATCAAGGAAAGTGGGGTATTGAAAATGGTGAATGGTGTGGTATTATTGAAAATATCAATATTTCTACTACTACTACTACCACTACCACCACTAGAACTACCACCACTACCACCACTAGAACTACAACTAAAACTACCACTAGAACTACCACTACCACTACTAAAAACCTATCTCCAACAAATGAGGTCTGTGTTGCTCGCTATGCCCAATGTGGTGGTGTCAATTATCATGGTTCAACAAAGTGTTGTGGTAATTTAACATGTGTATATCGTGGTGAATATTATTCTCAATGTGATCAAATATAATGAAAACAAAACAAAAAAAAAAAAATCTCTATATATATATATATAATTTGTTTTATTATAATTAATAGAATCATTCCAACAAAAAAAGTTTATATAGTTTTATAATTTAATCATAGTAATATTAAATATATTTTATAATAATATAATATTAAGTATTAAAATAATAATAATAATAATAATAATAATATTTATAAATTTCTATTAAATAATAAGAAAAAAAAATGTAATTTTGATTTTATAATATCAAAATATCATAATAATTATTTTCACTTATTTTATTTTAATTTTTTTTTTATTACTCCATATTTATAAAAAGATATGGATTAGAAATTAAGATACAGTACCTTATTAAAGTATAATTAATGAAATATTGAGGTCAGTTAATAATAATTAAAAAAAAAAAAAAAAAAATAAAAAATAAAAAATAAAATAAAAATGATAAAATAAATAAAAATATAGAAAATATAAAAAATAAAATATTATAATATAAAATTAATATTAAAATATTGATTTGAAATAAATGAAAAGTAAATTTTATGATTGAAAAAAAAAAAAAAAAAAAAGCAATAATAATACAATAAAGCAATAAAATATAAAAAATAAATGAATAAATAATAATAATAATAATAAAAATAAAATAAAAAAAAATAAAAGGAAAAAAGGAAAAAAGGAAAAAAAAACAACAAGAAAGAATAATATAAGCAAAACAAAATGAAATAAGATGAAATAAAATAAAGAATGAAATAATAAAAAGCAAAAAAAAAAAAAAAATGAAACAAAAATAAAAAAAAAAAAAAAAAAAAAAAATAAAAAAAATAAAAATAAAAACTAATATAAACAAAAACAAAATAAAATAAGATGAAATAAAATAAAAAGTGAAATAATAAAGTAGCAAGAAAAAAAACTAATATAAACAAAAGCAGAATAAAATAAGAGGAAATAAAATGAAAAATGAAATAAAGATTAAATAATTTGAAAAGAAAAAAAATACCTTTTTTTTTATTTTTATTTTTATTTTATTTTTTGTTATTATTATTATTATTATTATTAATTGTAATATTTATGAAAAGTTTTTAAATATATATAGATATATATTTAAATTTAGTACTTTTTTAATTTTTTTTTTTTTTTTTTTTTTTTTTTTTTTTTTTTTTTTAATTTATTTTAATATCTTTACAATAATTATAAACTTTTACTAGGATAGAGATATGGAAGGAAAATCAATAGTTATAATATGTATCAAATAGTGTTAATATATGTTCATAAAAACCTTGATTATAAAATTTATTATTATCGTGAAAATTTTAAGGATTCTCAAAAAAAGTTTAAGATTTTTTTTTTTTTTTTTTTTTTTTTTTTTTTTTTTTTTGTATTTTGGCTATTCAGAAATATTTTGTAACAGGACCTATGTATCTGTTAATATTTATTTTTTCTTAAGAATTGATGATTAAATTAAGGATGTTCATTTTTATATGATAAACAAATCATTACTGAGTTAATATTACTTCTCTTGGAGGTACTAAAATCATAATGACCAAAGTATCATTAATATTTCATAAAGAAAAGATATTTGGTAGTATTTTTTTTTTTTTTTTTTTTTTTTATAATTATTCTAAATTAAAGTTAGAAATAATAAATAATATTTAGAATAATTTAGAATAATTTATAAAATGAAAGAAAATAATTTAAACTTTTAATTTTATATATATTAAATTAAATTTAATATAATTTATCCAATATAAATTTTTTATTTTTTTATAATATTAATATATAAAGTTCCATAGAAATTATTATTATTATTACTAAATGTTTATGTTAAACTTTATTAATATGATTTATATTTTAATTTTTGATCAATGAATAGGAAATTTTCAGTTTTAATAAAAAAAAAAAAAAAAACAAGTCAATATATAAAATTTAAATAGTTAATAAATTTAAAAAAAAAAAAAAATTTAAAATATAAATGTGTTATTTACTTTTTGTTAAAAGAATTAATATGAAAAACCTTATATATTATGATTTTTCAAATTTATAACTCTTATATTAACTAATAATATACGAATAATTTAAAATATTAATAATATTTTAAAAAAAAAAAAAAAAAGTTATTATTATATAAATTAAAACAATTTTAATATAAATAATATTTTTCAGTTGTTTAAGTTGGTTAATTAACATATTATAAAAATTTTTAACATTTCATTGGATTTTTGTTTATATTTATATTTATTTTTATATATTTGTTAACAATAAAAAAATATTTTAATGAATTAAAATAAAAAGTTTTATTAATAAATAAATGAATATTAAAAAAAAATTATTATTAAAAAAACTTTTTTTTTTTTTTTGTATTATTTTATTTAAAAAATTAATATGAAATACTAATTTATTATAATTTTGTGTATAATTAAAAAAGAAAAAAAAATATGTAAAAGAAAGAAAATCTTTCTAATAAAATTTACATAGTAATATATATATATATATATAAAGAAAAGAAAAGAAATTATAAGATATAAGATCAACTAAAACATAAAATAAATAAAATATTGTTAATTCAAATTTTTATTTAAAAAAAAATTTTTATAATAATTTTAATAATTTTAAATAAATATCATAAAACAATGAAATTTATGAATATTTTATCAATTGTTTCTTTTGCAATTGTTTCTTTAAATGCTTTCACTATTACTAAAAGAGCTTTCCGTGATATTACTCCAAAACAATTATTAAGTGAAATTAATTTGGGTTATAATTTAGGAAATACAATAGAATCAAAAGATAATAGTCTTTTTAATACACCCGATTATGATGTCATGGCTGAAACTAGTTGGGGGGAATGTTAAGACTCATGAAGGAATTTTCACCGCTTTAATGGATAATAAATTCAATATATTCTATATTTCAACCACTATGATCTAGTCATTTTGATGAAGCTCCTGATTTCAAAATTCATGATGTTTGGATGAAAAAGAGTCCGAGAAATCGTTGATTATGTCATCTTAAAATACTCAACATGAAACTTGGCTTGATACCTATTACCATAATTATGAACAAATTAAATAGTAATTTAAATGTCTAGTTAAATTCGTACTTTCGATTTCTTATTAATAAATCTATTCCTCTCTCACTGAAAAAATATGTTTTAATTTCTTTTATTCTTAGTCTTGTTTTATATTATATGCTCCTCTCTTTGGTTCAAATAAGAGCAGATGCTCTAAAGCTCAAAAAATTATTAATAGAGGACTGTATTGGATTTATGGATTTAAATCTCGTAATTCTTATGTTAGTCTCTATGATATTACTTGTGAATTGAGAATACCTCCTCTTTCAGCTGTCTGTGCTATATCTCAATTACACTGCTTTAGAAACTGGAAAAACTCATCATGTATTATTAATCATCTCATAAATAATATTCCTAGTGTGTCACATTACTCATGGACTAAAGAATCAAGGACTTTGGATAAGAAATTAAATGGTAAAAAAATAAAAACAAGTGAAATAAAAAAGTTTTATTGGAAAAGAGATGTCTTCAAACCCTTAAAAGCTAAAAAAAAAAGCAATTATTTATAAGGTGAATGATTTTGAATTTATTTCAGAAATCAAAAACTTAACATTTCAATATCCTAAGTTTCAGTTGGGATTCTTTTGGATTTCTCGAATTAGGGGTGGTTTTAAATTTGACATTAGTATTTCCATTAAAAGAAAAAGTAGTCTCAGAAGATTGCCCTAAATGTTGACCATGTTGTGGTGTTAGTGTACCTAGCTTTTTTTTTAACTGGATCTTTGCCTGTAAAGAATTAGAAAATTACAGAAATAAATCTTTTACCTTTTCTAGATGATCTCTTTTTGAAGTTAGCAATGATAATTGAACAAAAATCCTTGGATGTTTCTTTAGATTCAGAAAAGGATGATTACAATAATATTTATTATTTTATATTGAGTGCTCTTCTTGGCGGGGCGTTCAATATATGAAAATAATTAAAGTTAATGATGGGGAACAAAGACAATGAGTTGACAATATTTTTAAACAAAGTTCAACTTCGTTCGACTGTTCTGTATTTTGTGGGGATTGCGGAGTTTCTAACAAACGTAATACCATTAATTTGTCGATCTTTTAGATTGATGATGAAATGGTTTTCCGTGGAATCCGTTGAATCTACCGTTGCTAAGAGCGTCGACGTCTCAATGATAAGGCATGGATTTTCACCTCACGGTAAAAGAACTGATACAGATTCGTTTGATAACATTAATACTTAAATTATTGCTCGCAATAATGGACGTGGTGTTATCATCGAGGAAATGGGAAAAGTTAGAGGCTATTACTTCTAACGCACTTTCATAATTTTATGATATATTATATAATATTTTATTTCATGTATTTTTATTTTTTCATTTTTCATTTAAATCATGTAATTTTATTATTATTATTATTATTATTATTATAAATTAAATAGAGTTTTCTCTAAGTCTAAAAAAAAAAAAAAAAAAAAAAACATAATTATGAAAATGCAAAAAAAACTATACTGAAAACTATGGACTTAAATTGAAGAAGAATTCAAAAATTATGATGAACATTTTATTTTTTGAATCGTTCAATGAACCAAGAATGGGAGGATCACCAGTTCAATGAAAACGAGGAAAAGAAAAAAAAGGAAGAGATGTTGTTAATAAATTAAATAATTAAATAATGATTTTGTTTAAAACGTTTCGTAAAACAAGATGTAATAACTCCAAACGTATTTTAATGGTTCTCATTTATGCAGCACAATGTAAAAAAAAAAGCAAACCATTTAAAGATTTTGTTTATTCAGAAGGAGATGATAAAGTTATTGCTGATATTCATGCTTAATTATCTTCCTTATGACTTTGCATTAAATCTAGGACTAGGATTCAATACTTATTTCACGGAAGAAGGACAATAAGTTCTTGATCTCTGTTTAGAATGTATTAAAGAAAGATTCGTTGATAATAATGAATCTATTATTCTTGGTGAATTTGGATGGTCAACATCGTAATAATTTTGAAGAACGTATTGTATTTGATGGACAGAATATTATGTCAGACAAGCTATATCTTTAGGAATTCGCTAATTATGGTGGGATAATGGAATTAATAAAAGGAGAAGAAGAACGTCTTGGATTACTTGATCGTAAAAATTTCCAAATTGTTTTCCCAAGTATTGTTGTAGCCATGCAAAAAGGCAGAGTAGAGGATTAGATGTTAATGTGATTCGTTCTATTAAAATTGAAGGAGAATACGATGAAGACGATAATGCTAATGAAAAACGAAAATATAAATAAGAAAGAAAATGAAAATATTAATATGGAGGAAAATTTATTACTAGATTCTAATATTAATGATGATACAGAAAATATAGATGTTGAAATTGATGAAAATGAAAATACAGAAAATATTGATTCTGAACTTGAAGAATAAATTATAAATATATAAATATATATTAAAATTAAAATTTCAAAAAATTAATAAACAAAAATTACGAAAAAAATATTTAAAAATGTAAAACATAATTATTTATCTAAATCATATATTAATCAATATAAAATAAAGTTAATTTAGATATAATTTAAAATATTTAAAAAAAAAATAATTATTTATGATAAAACAATAAAAAAAATATAAAATCTTATAATTATTAATTATATAAAAGAATATATATTATGTTAATAAAAAAATTATAATTTATATTTAGTTTTTATTTCATATATATTATATATATATATATTTTGTAATTCATTCTTTTCTTTCAATTTATATATATAAATTAAAACAAAACAAATCCAAAATAATAAAAATATTAAATAAATATTGATACTAAAAAAAAAAAAAAAAAAAAAGAAAAAAAAATAGAATAGAATAAAATTTAATATAATAAAATAAAACGTAATTAAATGTTAAAAAAAAAAAAAAATAACTAATAAAGAATAATTGAACATGTAAAATATTAATAAAATAAAATATATTATAAAAAATAATATACACAAAATAGTAAAAATATAATATATCATGTAAAATATTATTACAAATACAATAGAATAGAATTAATACCAAGTAATACGTAATAATAAAATATTAATAAAGATAGAATAAAATAAATAATAAAGTATTATATAATAGTATGAATTAATAAAATTAAAATAAAAGAAGTACTATTTAGTAGTTAAGTACTACAAAATAGTAAATAATAAATAAAAATAAAATAAATTTTAATAATAAAGATTCAAATAATAAAATTAATAGTAAAATAAAATTAAAATTTAAATTGTCACAAATATTAATATCAAATGCTTAATATAAAATCTCACTAACATAATATTATGAGTATAATTAACATTTATTTTATTATTTATATCATATATTCTAATATTCTTATAATTATTGTTATAAATTGCTTTTTATTATATTAATTTAGTATGAAATACTTTTATTATTTTTTTAGTTATATAATTGTAACAAAATTAATATTTCTTATTTTAAATCTTATTAATTTTATAAATAATAATTATTATATAAAAAAAACAATTATTATAAAAGAAATTAAATTGTTTTTAAAAGTTTAAGAAGTTATAAGAACTAAATCTTGTAAAATACTTTAATTCATATAAAATTAATATAGTTCTATATATTAGAACATATAATTGACATATTACCTATTTCTAAATTTAAATTAATTAAATTATTTATATTAGAAATAGAAGACTCTCTTTGTAAAATTTTAGGAATTAGAATTATTATTATAATTGTATGAATATTATAATATTATTAATAAATTTTACTAAACAACCATTATTAAAAAAACCCACATATCAATTAATTAATCATTTGATTAATTATCAATGATTTACAGTATGTCATACCATTTCGGCGTCGACGCTCTGGAGATGTTGAATATGGCAAACCACAACCACATATACTATAACATTATTATTTATCTACTAAATACCTTTTTCCAAATTAGGAAATGCATATTAACACGTGATCTATAATGTGATATGCCGAACTTTTATGTGAAATAATTTATAAGCAGTGGGTTTTTTTAATAATGGTTGTTTAGGAAAATTTATTAATAAAATTATAATATTCGTACAATTATATATTGAAATAAAATAAAATAAAATAATTATTATCAAAAAGATATAAATTTAATTTTTAAAAATTATTATAGAATATACAAATATATTACTACACATATTTGTTTTATATCAAATGGTCCTCGAATACTTTAACTAATGAGGATTTACAATACACAGGAATCACCCGATTATAATAGACGATAACTTGTTCGATTTAGGGTTAGGCTGTCAAATGGGTTATTATTGGGTGGTAAGGTGGAATTGAACTTCCGAATTATTGATCCCAGGCTATACACATTGACCATTGATCCGATCTAACGGAGTTCACATAAATAATTTATAAATATATAGAGCTTTATTTTATTATATTTTTATATATTTTATATATTATTATAAATCTTTTAATATTTATATTATACTTTATAATATTAAACTAAATAATTAATTCTTATTATTTTAAAATAGTTAATAATTATAGAGTATTATATAAAAAATATTTTTTCTTTATAGTTATTGGTTGCCTTTTACAACATTTATCTATAATGTCAATATAGAAAAAAAAAATCGTTTAATAATAATAATAATAATAATAATAATATAAAATTCTAGATATTAATATGACATTATAAATATTAATAATTTTAAATAAATATATTTTATAATAAATATATTAATAAACCATAATTCTTCCATCTCCTCCAAGAGTTATATCGAATAAAATTATATATTAATAAAGGGCTAAAATTTAAAGGTCATAATAATATTTCTCCCAAGAGTAATTATCGAACTGAAATCATAATTAAATTAATTTTAATTATTATATACATATTAATAATTAATAATAATAACTATAAAAACTAAAAAAGAAAAAATAAAAAAAAAATACTAATTATATATATATTAATGATAAATAATAATAAGAATAAAAACGCACACACACAAAAAAAAAAATACTTATTATATACATATTAATAATAAATAATAAGAAGAATTAATTAAAAAATAAAAATAAAAAAAAAAAAAAAAAAAAAAAATAAACAATTTTTTTTTACCAGCAATTATTATAAACCTGATAACTTTTTTTTATTATAATATTTTTCAATAAAACATTTAAAATAATTAATACATATAATAAAAAATATAATAAAATATTTATATAAATATTTATAAAATAGATTAAAAAAAATAAAATTAAAAATATTTTTAAAATTATATATATATATATATATATAAAATATATTTCCTAATAATTGTTATTGTCATGAAAATGATAAATAAGAACAAAGAGTATAGAATAAAATAAAAAAAAAAAAAAAAAAACATGAAAAAATAGAATAACTACAGTAATATAAATATAAATAAATAAATATATATTTATAAAATTTATTTTATATAAATGTTCCTCTTTATTTTTAATCTTTATTACTATAATTCTATTTAATATTCTAATATATATATAATTTAATTATTACAATACTATAAGATTTTATCATATAATCATGTATAATCATGTAGATATATAATATATAAGCAGAAACAACAATAAAAACAAAAGCAACAAAAAAAAAAAAGAAAAAACATAAAAGGAAAAAGTAATATAGATATGGATTAAAAATTATCTAAAATTTTAAAAGTTCCTATAATTAGTAATTTAAATCCCTTTTTTGTAGTCAATTAATTAATAAATTAATATATTCGTTTCAAAATAATTTCATTTTCTTCCCAGTTAATAATTTTATAAAAAAAAAAGAAAAAAAAAAGTTTAAATATTATTTATTTCTAATTTCTATTATAATGAATAAACAAATCAATAAACAATAAATATATATTAATTCTTATTAAACTTTATAAATAATAAAGTTTAAATACAAAAGAAAATGATAATAATAATTTTTTTTTTTTTTTTTTAAATTGTTAAACATTAATAGAATATCTGATTTACAATACTTTATTTATTATATATATAAAATATATCATAATAATATAGATAAATAATAAAAATATAAAGATCAACATATTTATATATTTATATTACAGATTTTATATAAAAATAGAAACAAAGAATATTCTAAATATTTCATTAAAAAAATATTATTCTAACTTTAACTTAAAATAAATTAAATATAAATTAAAATAATAAATTAAATATAAATTAAAACTATAAATATAAATAAATATAATTAAATTATATTACAAAGCTCATATATTATTTTTTAAAGTCTATTTTTTTTTTTGATGAATTATATATTTTTAAAAAAATAAAACTTTTTTCTTTATTATATTTTTATTTTAAAATCAATTCTACTAATAATGATACTTTATCAAAGAAATAAAATAATATAATTATATATATAATATTATAATAAATTTAATGCTATATAATTTTTTTTTATTTTATAGTTATTGTTATTTTTATAGTAATGAAATATAATGAAAAAGGAATATTATAAAATTATTTTATATTAATAATGACTTGTTAGGATATTTTAGCAATTAATAATAATGATTTATTATTAAAATTTTAAAATAAAAATATTAATAAAATACTTTTGAGATTTAGGAAAACTTCTCAGAATTGAATCCCCTTCACATAACTTTTTATATAATAAATAATAAATAAGGTTATATAAAAAAATAAAGTAAATATCTATTATACTAGCAATAAACAAATCTAAATATACCGATGATGATGGCGAATGAGGTATAATTTACATTTCCATTACATTTACAGATACTTTTCTTTTTTATTAGATATCATCATTAGCAATGATTTAGTATTTTTATTATAAATCTTTATTAGCCTTTATGATTCTGTTGAATATTATTATAAATTAATAATCCTAATAATTCCATTTGTAAGAAGTCTGTAGATATAATAAGTATATATTATATATTATTTTACATTGTTTTACACATTAATATATATATTTAATAGTATAATATTCATACTATCAATAATAATATAGCATATAATATAAAAATAAATTTTGCTTATATAGAATATAACATAATTAATAAATAAAATATGAAAATATGGAAACATTATATTTATAAATTGTATAGATGAATTATCAGCATTAATCATCATTTTTTATATATTTATATAAATTTAATAATTAATAATAATAATAAATAAATAAAAAGAAATATTATTATGGATAAAAATTAAAATTATTAATTATTAATAAAAATAACAATTAATAATTTAATTCTAATCTAAAATAAATTAAATATATATTAAAATACATAAAAAAAAACATAAAAACATAAAAAAAAAAAAAAAAAAAAAAAAAATTAAAATATTATATAACAAAGTAGGAAATACTTTTACTTTTTAAAGTTTTTTTTTTTTTTTTTTAATTTTTAATTTTTCTATTTATGAAACATTTTTATTCTTATTCTTATTAGTTTTTGTTAGTTTTAATACAATTAATAAATAATTGCTTGTTTCATAGAAATAATTATAAATAAAAAAAAAATTTTCTTTTATTCTTATTTAAATATCTAATGTCAAAATTATATTTTTATTTTATTTATTTTATTCGATCCCAACTTTCTTATTTAATATTATAGAATATATTTTATTTTATTATATTTTATACTAATATTTATTTCAAATTAAAAAAAAATTTAATAAAATAAAATAAAATAATAGTATATAATTAAAGTAATACTAATAAAGACTTATTTAAATTCTAAATGATTTTTTTTTTTATTACTTTTGATATTTTTGATAGTGAAATCTTATCAGAAGTGTATAATGATTCGTTCATTATTTAAAACTTAATTTATTTATCCTTAACAGCTTTCATAATAACTTTAAGATAACAGCGAACTTCTTAGAATTGAATATCTGTAATATGATTTTTATTCAACATTAAAATATTTTTTCAATTGGAGATATTTCAAATACTATTATATATATATTTTTTATTATTTATAATATATTTATTCATTTATTTATTCATTATAATATGGATTTAATATATGGATAATGAAAATCATAACTTTTTAGTGTTAATTCTGAATTTAGAAAAAAAAAGAAAAGATGACATAAGATGACATTTTAAATTAATTTTAAATTAATATTTTTTAAATTATATTTATTATGTAACTTTAATTATTTTTATTTTTATTATTCATTACAATAAATTTAAATAAACTAATAATTAACCTTAACATAAAATTTTATATTATTTATATTATTTTTAATTTTATTATTATTTTTATTATTATTATTATTATTATTATTATTATAATTATTATTATTATTATTTATATGGTGACACAAATTCATAAAATTTCATTTAAGATAATCCATTTTATAGTATTTTTTATTTCAATTATTTTATAATAGAATTAGTTTTAAATGTAAATTAGGTATTTATATGCATTTTTATATTTAATATTTTATGTTTTTTCGTTATATTTATTTTAATTTAGTGTAATAATAAATAATAAATAATAATTATTAATAAATAATAAGTAATCTAAATTTAAAAAGAAAAAAACTTTTTTTATTTATAGTTCATAATTTACCATAATGAAATAATAGGAATATAAGTTAATTTCCCTTTATATATATAATTCAAATAAAATTATTTGAAGTACACTTTTTTTTTTTTTTATAGTCTAGGAATTAACTTTATTTAATAATATTTATTAAAAGAAAAAACTTATACCAATTTATATATAGGTTTTATTTAATATAGTAATTATAAATAGTTAACATCAAGAATATTAATAATAATAATAATAAAACTAAAAAAAAATATATATATATTAAAAAGGAAAAAATAGAAAAGAATAAAAATTAAGAACTAAAAAAAATAAAAAATAAAAAAAAAAAAAGAATACCTCAAAGATTTCCATTCCAATATATTTTAGAAAGTTTTTTATATGTAACATTAAATAGTACAACTGCATTTACAAACTTTAAAAATTAAAAAATTCATTATTAATTAATAATTACTCACTTTTAATAGTTTTAATGGTAAACTTTAAAAAATAGAATACTAAAATTTCTATTTTTTTTTTGTGTAAAATTTTAATATTATAACTTCTGTATTTTTTTTTTTTGTTTAATGGTAAATACAATAATTGTTACACAATATATAAATTAAAAAAAAAATATATTATTTTAAAATATATTAAAAAAAAAATTATTATTCTTTCTGAATGTTTAAAAAAAAAAAAAAGAATTAATAGATTGTTCATTACATTTTGAAATAAAAAAAAGAAAAAGAAAAAAAGCTAATAAAAAAAATTTTTTTTTTCTAATACATTAAATGAATATTTTAAATTCAAATATATTTTATTTATATATATAATTTATATATTTAATTTATATATTTAATACAAGAATAATAATTATTAATAAGATTTAATTTTTGAATATATAAATAATTTAAAATTTCTTGTTTTTTTGAACTCTTCAAAATTTTTGACTTTAATAAAATTTTTTATGTTTTCTTTTCTTAGTATATATATATTTGTATATATATATATATATAAAATAACTAATTAAATAAAAGTTATATTATAAAACCATTTTTTAATAAAATTTTATAGAATAGTAATTTTTTTATTAAAAAATATAAAATATTGATTTATTTAATAAAAAAAATTTTATTTAAATAAATAATAATATAATAGACTTAATATAACAATATTAAATTACTTATAAAAAAAAAATAAAATAAGAAAAAAAATAAAAATATATATATATGTTAAATAAAGAAATTATAAAAATATATTAATATATATATCTTTGAAAGAATAATATATATTGATAAAATTTTTTATAGCAAAATACTTTTTATTTATTCATTTTATAAATAATCTAAATTTCAAAAATTTAGTAATTTATAATAAATATATATATATTAAATTATTCCTTATAAAATAAAAATATTAATGCAACAAAAAAAAAAAAAAAAATAAATATAGCATATTTAATTTTAAATTCATAATAATAATAATTAAAGATATTAAAAAAAAAAAAATTAAAAAAATAAAAATAAAATAAGATAGAATATATAAAAATTTTATTTAAAAAGTTATCATAAAAATGAAAAAATTTATTACAATTATTTTACCTTTATTAGCAGCTTTTGCTAAAGCTGAAAGTGAAGATATTTGTTGGTCTATGGTAAAAGGTATAAATTTTAATTTATTTATATATTTATATGTAAATATTTTTTTTTTTTTTTTTTTAATACTAAGATAAAATTTTAAAAAAATTTCATATATAAAGAAAATATCGAATGTTGTAGTAGTGACAATGTAAAAGTTATTGGAAAGCATATGGATGGAACATGGTATTTATATAAAAATTAATAATATATAATATATATGTATATATTTTTTTTCTGGCATAATTAAAGATAGAAATTTACAAAATTTTTAAAATATTAATATTTTAAAAATTGATTTTAATTTATTTATATTATATTTTTTAACAGGGGAGAAGAAAATGGTAAAAAATGTGGTATTAGAAATAAACGTTACAATTGGAATCTTCGTGATAAATATGATGAAACAAGAGAAGAATGGGAAGCATTTAAAGTTAAATGGGATAACGAATATAAAAATAATTTTAATCGTATTGCTCTTACTCCTGGTGCAGATGAAACACAACTTAATTTTGGTTGGGAATCATTAACTAATATTGAACCTGTTATTCGTATCTCTTCAGATAAAAATATGAAAATTTATAAAGATTTTATTGGTAAAAATGAATATTACAGAGAATTAGATGGTAATAAATATTATTCTAATCAAGTTACTACTACTGGTTTAAAACCAAATTCAGTTTATTACTATCAAAGAAAATTAGATGGTAAATGGGAAGATGTAGTTGAATTTAACACTTATGATTCTAATGATTTTAAATTTGTTTTCGTTGGAGATCCACAAATTGGTGGTTCTAATGATCGTCTTGCATATAAATCAAAATCCAAAATGAATGAGAGTTCCATTGGAAATGATGCCTTTAATTGGAATATGACGGTTAATAGTTTCTATGAATTAACTGGAAAACCAAGTCTTTTATTATCTGCTGGTGATCAAGCTGATTATATGGGCGGTGATAAAACTCAAGAAAGACAATATTCTGCCTATCTTCTTCCAGAATTAATCAAGAAAATTCCAATTGCTCCTGCTCTTGGTAATCATGAAGTTTATTCTGAAAGTTTCAGACGTCATTTCAATGTTCCAAATCCTATGTTTAATGCGTTACATTATAAAACCAGTTACTCAGCTTATAATTATTACTTTAAATATAATAATGTTCTTGTTGTTGTTATTGAATCAAATTACAATACATGTCATCAATGTGAAAAAATAATTTCAAAAGCTGTTAAGGAATACCCAGATGCTGATTGGAGAATTGCTTTATTTCACCATGATCTTTATGGTAATGGTAATACACACTCTCAAGGAGATGCCCAAAGATTACGTCCATGTTTAACAGGTCTTTTTGATATTCATAAATTTGATCTTGTTATTAATGGTCATGATCATGTTTATACCTCAACCCATTTCGTTAAATTCCATGATTCCCAAAACAAGATTTACGATATTGCTAAAATTAGTAAAGGTTCTGTAAATGAAAATCCTAATGGTACTTTCTATGTCACTGCAAATTGTTCCACAGGAAGTAAATTCCTTCCTTTTTATGAAGGAGAACTTGATTACGTTTTTAATTACAATCAAACGTTCACCTCAACTTTTGGTGTTTTAGATTTCCAAAAAAGTGATGGTAAAGTTACATTAACCATTAATACTTATGAAGTAGATACTCATGATGTTGTTGATGGTCCATACATTTTTAAAAAAGATGAAAGAAGTCTTTCATCAAAGAAATATGATGATAATTCTTTTGCAAATGCCTATGGATATCCTGGATGTAAAAGTACTACCGAAATTAAATATTACGATGAAGAAGGTTCTTGGGGTTATGAAAATGGAACCTGGTGTGGTATTGATGTTTTACAAGAAGAATTATGTTGGTCTGCAAAATTTGGTTATCCTTGCTGTAAGGAAACTACTGTTGTAGAAGCTGTTGATGAAAATGGCAGATGGGGATTAGAAAATGGTGGAAGATGTGGTTTTATCGAAGGTCAAAATAAAGAACTTCGTGTAAATTATAATAAAAAATGTCATTTTTTAGATATAAATTATAAATGTTGTACTACAACCATGACATCTTCATATGAAGATATTGATGGTTTATGGGGAAATGAAACTAATGGTGAATGGTGTGGTATTGAAGAAGAAGAAGAATCTTATATTAAAGGTTATAAATGGTGTTCTGATCCAAATACTAAAAGATATCCATATAATGATGAAGATTTTTGGGGTGTTGAAAATGGTAATTGGTGTGTTATTAAAAATAATACTACCACTGACATTCCTTTGGGAGATTGTAGTAAATATGGTGATTATAAATGTTGTTCCAAACAAACCAAATTAAACTATATTGATAGTACTGGTATATATGGTATTGTGAATACTAAATATGGTGTTGAAAAATCAAACACTGGTGAATCAGAACGGTGTGTTATCACTAGTACTGATAATGAATGTGTCTTCGCAAGAAATAATATTCCATGTTGTAAGCCAGGAACTAAAATTGAAGAAATTGATGAAGAAGGAAAACGTGGTATTGCTAATGCCAAATATGGTATAAATTATGGTTTAATTTGTGGTATAGATGAAACTGAAAAAGATACTACCACTACCATTATCCCTACCTCTACCACTCCAATTCCAACTTCTACTGAAACGCCAACCACTTGTTGGTCAGAACCATTAGGTTACCCATGTTGTACTGGTATTATTGAAACTGAATATACTGATAAAGATGGGGAATGGGGATTACAAAATGGCGATTGGTGTGGTATCACTGATGAAAATAAAAAGAAGTGTTGGTCAGAACCATTAGGTTACCCATGTTGTACTGGTATTATCAAGACTGAATATACTGATAAAGATGGGGAATGGGGATTACAAAATGGCGATTGGTGTGGTATCACTGATGAAAATAAAAAGAAGTGTTGGTCAGAACCATTAGGTTACCCATGTTGTACTGGTAATACCAAAACTGAATATACTGATAAAGATGGGGAATGGGGTATACAAAATGGTGATTGGTGTGGTATCAATGAAAATAACACAACTCCTAGTACAACTACTACTAGAAGAAGAACAACTACCACTACCACCACTACTACTAAAAGAAGAACTACCACCACCACCACTACTACTACTACTAGAAGAAAAACTACTACCACTACAACCACAACCAAAAAGCCATCTCCAACTAATGAAGTTTGTGTTCCTGCTTTTGGACAATGTGGCGGTACCGACTACCGTGGTTCAACCAAGTGTTGTGAAAATTTAAGATGTGTTTATTTAAATGATTACTATTATCAATGTCAACAAATGTAAAAAAAAAAAAAAAAAATTTTTTTTTTTTTTTTACATTTAATTAGTATCATTCTAATAAAACCTTTATCATAATATTATAAATTAATCATAGTAATAATAAAACTATATTTTTATAATAATATACTATTAAATATTAAAAGGATAAAAAGATAAAAATATAAATATAAAAAATTATTATTAAAAAAATTTTTTTTTTCTATTAAGAAAAGAAAGTATATCATAATATCATAATTTAACAATATTGTAATATCATTATTTAATAATATCATAATATCATAATATTTATCATAATAATTATTATTTTTACATTTTTTATTTTTTTTTATACTTTTAAATACACTATTGTTATAATTAATTAATTTTAAAATTTTAAAGTAGAAAAAGTAATTAAGTAAAAATAATATTATTATTGAAACGATAAAGTCAAAAATTATATATAATTATAAAAAAAAAAAATAATAATAAAATTAAATAAAATAAAAATAAAAATAAAATTAAAATTAAAATTAAAAATAAAATTAAATAAAATAAAAATAAAAAATAGAAAATTAAAAATAAAACAGTGCCATATAAAAAGAAAAATAATTGAAATAAAATAAAACAATATAAATCAAAACAAAATAAAATAAACAAATATAATGAACAAGTATAATGAACAAATAAAATGAATTAATAAAATGAAATAAAAAAATATATATAAAATGAAATAAAAAAATATATATATAAAATGAAATATAAAATGATTAAATGAAAAATAATGAAATAAAATCAAACCAGAAAAATAAATAAATATATAAAATAAAAATAAAAATAAAAAATTAAATATAAAAAAATTATAAAGTTTGAAAAAATATATATATTTTTTTAAAAAAAAATTTTTTTAATTATTTAATTTATTTATAAAAATATTTTATATTTTATTTTCAAAAAAAAAAAAATTTTTTTTTTTAAAAATTCATATCCTTGCGGATATTACATATTTTATATAAAATTATTTCTTTACATTTACTTTTAAAGTAAATAAAAAAAAAAAAAAATTTTTTTTTTAATTATATATATATAAAAATATAAATATTAATATATTTGTATTTTGTGTAAATCCTATATTTTTTATTCCATTTACAAAATTTTATTTCTTTATGTTATACTCTTCACTTTAAATTTATATTAAACTTTTAATTAAAAATATTTTATTTATTTATTTATTTATTTATTTATTTTTTTATTATTATCTTTTTAATAATATCTTTTATGTATACCAACTAATTAATAATACTTTAAACTTAATATAAATTAAAATTATATAATTTATATTTATTAAGATTTTTATTTAATATAATAATAATAATAATAATAATAATAATATAATTAAATATGTTAATATCCCAAAAATTATTTATTAAAAATCTTTACAGATCGTTTTTTTTTACTTAAAAATGTTTTAATTATTTAATTTAAAAATTAATATTATAGAAATTTTGTTAACATACTTATTTATATTTTTATAGATGATATCTTTATTTTTTTTTTTTTTATCACAAAATTGAACAATACTAAAGGAATAATTTTATAATGATTTATTAATATTTATTAATTGATTGTATAACTTTCTTTTAGGATAGAATACATTAATAATCATTACATAATATAAAAATTAGCGAATAATTTATAAAAGAATGAATGGATTTGTTAAATCTTAAATATATATATATATATATATATATATATATATTTTTCTATAAAGGATTCAGTTTGTTTGAAGATACTGTTTTTGTACTATTTTTATGTTAAAACTACACTTATATATTAAAAGTCACTTAATATGATTATTATATAATTGCATATGTACATGTTAATATAATTTAAAAGAAAAAATTAATAATTATTTTATATAGATTGTTCTTTATATTCTGAAATAAATAATAATTGGTGTGGTATCACTATTTCAAAAAAATGTTTGTCTGAACTTTTGTGTCCATTTTGTAAACTGGGAGCTAAAGTGGTTGAAATTAATAAAGATGGAGTGATACAACTCAGTTCGTTGTAACTCTTTTAGGGAGACAGAAGAATATAATTTATTTATTATATTTATTAAATTAAATTATTATTATTATTATTATTATTATTATTATTATTAATAAACAATCTTTATTTTATTAATATTATAAAAATAAATGTTGAAAAAGGCAACCAATAAATATAAAGAAAAAGTATTCTTTATATAATACTCTTTAATTATAAACTATTTTAAAAATAATAATAATTATTTAGTTTAATATTATAGAAAAGTATAACATAGCTACTAAAAGATTTATAATAATTATAATTATAAACATATATAAAAGAATATAATAAAATAAAATAATTATAAATAAAAAAAAACTTCATAAATTTATAAATTTTTTACATATTTACATAGATAAATAAAAAATTACAGTTATAAATATAAACAAATATGAAAATATTTTATTTTTTTTATATTTTATTTTTTTAATCTTTTTTATTTTTTTATTTTTTTATTTTTTATTATCAAATATATATATATTAAATAAATTATAAAGTAAAATATTTATTTAATTATTATTTAATTATTTATTTATATAAAAAAATTTTTATATAATACGCCATCTCAAAAATATGTGGCTAATATTTATTCACGTGCGGGTCCGAAATGCACTATCCCCATTTTTAATAATTATTTTATATTAATAAATAATTAAATAGTAATTAAATAAATATTTTATTTTATAATAATTTCATAATTTATTTGAAATAAATAAAAATTTTCAGAATATGGCGAATTAAATATATTTGTAAATATATTTATGTTATAATTTTTTTTGAAATATATCACATTTTAAATATTTTTAATAATTATTTTTTCAAAGAAATTATATGTGCCATTTTATTTTAATGTTTTAAATATTATATTCATAAATAAAAATTTATAAAAAATAATATAAGCCACATTCCGAAATGAAATTTTATATAAGATTTTTAAAGCCACATTCCGAAACGCACCATCCTCGCATAAATTTTATGTTATAAATTTTATGCTTACATAAATTTTATGTGTTTGTATAGAATTTATGAAATTACATAAATCTTCTTTATATCACGTTACATTAAATCAGTTACATTAAATCAATTATAAATTAATGATAATTAATCAAATGATTAATTAATAATTTATTTATTTTATTTTTATATAATTATTAACAAAATACTAATAATTAAAGTTTTTATTTTTAATTTTATATAAGTTTTATTGAAGAAATTATTATTTCTACTACCACTTCATTCCCACTACAACTACGACCAAAATGCCATTTTTCCAAGTAATGAAACTTGTGTTACTCAATATAATTCAATATAATTATAAAATATGTATATTATTTTTATTATTTGTTATAAATATTTATTATATATTGTTATACCAAATAAAAATAATTATATAACAAAAAAAAATATAAAATATTAAATATAAAAACGTATATAAATACATTTAAAACTAATTCTATAAAATCGTAAAATTATTGAAATTAAAAATACTATTAAATGGATTATCTTAATGAAATTTTATTAATTTTTATTACTACATAAATATTAAAAAAAAAAAAAAAAATATTAATAAAAAATAAAAATAAAAAAATTTTAATTTTTTTATTGTAAATTTTCAATAATGAACTAATCATTACTTTTACTTTTAATAAGATTTCACTATCAAAGATAATAAAAAAAATAATCATTTAGAATTTAAATAAGTCTTCATCAATATTACTTAAATTATATACCATCATTTTATTTTATTTTATTTTATTTTATTTTCATTTGAAATAAATAATAAAATACGGATTGAATAAAATAAAATAAAATAAAAATATATTTTATATATTAGATATTTAAATAAGAATAAACAATTTTTATTTTATTCATGATATAATCATTTTAACGAAACAAGCTATTAGTAATTAAAATCTGTTAAAATATAGTAAATAAAATTATACATTATGCTTTATTATAAAATAAAATTAATATAAAATACATGTAATAATTATTATTTAGAAAATGATTCTTCTTTATTAATAAAATATTATTAAATAAATAAAATATATAATATAAAATAATTAATCTGAGCTTCACTCATTGACAGATTAAGAGTCTCATGAAAGAGACCATAAATATATTTATATAATATTATATTTTAAAAATTACTATATTCAAATTTAAATTTATTTTATAAAATAAATAAATATATAATTAATTTATTAAATAATTAAATATAAAAGTAAATAAATAAAATTTTATTAAAAATTTGATGTTTAAAATCATGGGAAGAAAAAGAACTCAAGAAACAGAAATCTCCGAAGTTAGTTCCACTTCCTCTTCATCAACCCCTACTATGAATAAAAATGAAAACATTAATAAAGATGAGGATAATGTTCCTCATAATGAAATTTTATTTCAAAATTATGTCTATAAAGATTTATTAATTAAATCCGTATTTAATTACAAAGATTTTAAATTAAATACCTCAAATTTTGAAGATTGGTTTATTGAATTAAAACGTCATCTAATTGCACAAGATTACGACGAATATATTGAAAAAGAATTTGTGTATGATGACATGACTAGAAAGCAAATAAAATATGATAACGCAGTTCAATCAATAATATCTGGTAGCTTAGACTTAGAAACAAAGGCTTATCTAAAAGGTTGTAGGACTGCATATCAAATGATTGATAGACTTGAAAAACAATTCTACAAATCAGGAGAATCCTTATTTAATTTATTAATTCAAAAAATCAAAATTTTAGAAATTAATAATAACAATTATATTCTATATCTCAATGAACTAAAAAATCTATTTGAACAATATGATATAGAATGTGTCAAACTAAATAAAAACAAACTAACTGAAGAAAGTAAAATTATCTATGCTTGCGCTAAATTAAAAAACATTGGATTTAATTTTACATTAACTTACAAATATAAAAAATTCAATGAACTTTATAATGATTTGCAAAAAATGAGAAATCATGAAGAAAGAATCAACAATTATCTAAACACTCAAATTAATAATAATAATGAAAAGAATAATGAAAATAATAATGAAAATAATAAAATTAATTATATTTCAAATAATAGCAAGCAAACTATATACAAAAATAATAATAATCAAAATAAACCTAATAATTCAAGAAATAAAAACAATAAAAATATAAAAAGCAAACACTGTCTCCTATGTAAAAAAGATGGTCATATTATAGAAGAATGTTATTATAATCCATTCAATAAAAATAATAAAAATAAAAATACAATAAATAAATATAATAATAATAAAAATAATATTAACAACAAAAATAAATTTCACTCTTATAAGATAAATGAAAATAATTCAGAGTATTCATCAGACACAAATGATGATTACATTAACTTTACCGGAAATATATCTGTATTAAAAAACAATATTAAATGTAACAATTTAAAAACAAATAATAAATATACAACATGGATTATAGATAGTGGTACAGGATTAAATTTAACCAACAACATAAACCAACTAAATAATATTCAAAATTCTAATGATAAAACAATAATTTATCCAAATGGTACCACTGATAAAATAAATTGTTCTGGTACATATTATGGAAGTTTCAAGAATAATAAATTCAAATTATCAAATGTTCATTTTGCACCAAACATTAAAAACAATCTAATCTCAACACATCATATCTTAAGTCTTGGCAATAAAATAATTATGGAAAATATCAATAAAAAAGATAGATTACAAATAATTAATAAAGATAATAATATAATCGCCAATATTTATGCAAATGATGAAAATTTATTTACATTTAATACTATTTCAAATATCAATAATATTAATGTTGATATTCAAAGTAATAATTATGACAATTATTCAAAATTTAATATTCACAATGTAGATTATTCACTTTGGCATTCAAGGTTAGGATATTTCAATAATTATAACAATTTATTATTAAGCATACTTCTTTTCACAATAAAAAAGAATGTCCTAAATGCAAAATCAGTAAATTGAGGAGAAAACCTTTTTCTGCTTCTGATTCTTTCACAACTGAACCTTTAGAATTGGTTCACACTGATGTTGTGAGTAAACTAGAAACTTTATTTCAAGGATATAACTACTACCTAACTTTTCTAGATGATTTTTCTCGCAAATGTTGGATTTATCTTTTAAAAAATAAATCAGATGTCTATGATAAATTTGTTGAATTTTATAAATTAACTTCGAACTTATATAATATTCAAATTAAAACTTTTAAATCTGATAATGGAACTGAATACATAAATAAAAATGTTATTTCGTTTTTAAATAATCACGGAATTAAATTTATTCACTCTATTCCTGGATATCCTCAACAAAATGGTCGTGCTGAACGGTTAAATCAAACAATAAATAATTGTGCTAAAACACTTTTAAATTCTGCTAAATTACCTCTTTATTTTTGGGATTCTGCCGTTCAATGTGCTGCCTTCTTATATAATTCAAATCCTCATTCTAGTATTAATTTTAAAATTCCTAATGAACTATTCTTTAATAAACCTGTTGATATTTCTCATTTTAAAGTATTCGGTTGTAAAGCATTTTTCTTTAATAACCATAAAACAAATAAATTTGAAAATAATTCGAAACAAGGTATTTTTCTTGGTTATCCTGAAAATTCTTCTGGGTACCGAATTTTAGATATTTCTACAAACTCTATCATTACTGCTAGAGATGTTTATTTCATGGAAGATATTCCTGGTACTATTGACACTTCCTTTTTCTCATCGAAAACTATTGATTCTTTATTCATTTACTCAAATTTATCGATTGAGGAGGAAAGTGCAAATATACAATCGACAAATTCTAATAATAATAATAATAATAATAATAATAATAATAATAATAATAATAATAATAATAATAATAATAATAATAATAATAATAATAATAATAATAATAATAATAATAATAATAATAATAATAATAATAATAATAATAATAATAATAATAATAATAATAATAATAATAATAATAATAATAATAATAATAATAATAATAATAATAATAATAATAATAATAATAATAATAATAATAATATCAATAATAATAATAATAATATCAATTATAATAATAATAATATTGATGATAATAATATTATTGATAATAATAACAATATAAACAATAATATAAAAAATATTAACAATTTTTCAGATAGCGATATTAATAAAAAAAGAAGAATTCAAGATGATGAAGACTCAGGTGATGAATCAGACACCCAAAACATTAAATATAAGAAAAGAAATATTATCCAAAAATAAAAACATTAATAAAAAACATAAATTTTTCAATATTATGACACAATGTCCAAGAACATATGAAGAAGCTATGATTTCAAAAGATTCAAAAGAATGGAACATAGCTATAAAAAATGAAATTAAAAATATGTATGATAAAAATGTAATGATAGTAGTCAATATTAATGATATACCAAAAAATACAAATATTATAGATACAAGATGGGTTTTAGTAATAAAAAATGATAATACTAAAAAAGCCCGATTAGTAGCAAAAGGTTGTCAGCAAAAGGAAGGTGAAGATTTTATTTCAACATATTCACCTACAGCACAATCTGATAGTTTAAGAATTACCATCGCAATAGCTTCAATAAATAAATGGAATTTAAAACAATTAGACATAAAAGCGGCATATTTAAATGCTGACCTTAATGAAACAATTTATGTTAAAATTCCAAAAGGAGATAAAAATTATAATAAAAATAAAGTATGGTTGCTGAAAAAAGCACTATATGGTTTAAAACAGGCTGGACGTATGTGGAATGAAGAAATCACTAATTATTTAAAGTCAATCGGCTTTAAACAATATAAATCAGACAAATGCTTATTTGGAAAATATAATAAAGGAAATAAATTAATAGGGTTATTAACATTATACGTTGATGACATTTTAATAACTGGTGAAGATTATGAAATCAAAAATATAATTAAGAAATTAAAAAATAAATATACAATTTCAAAAGAATCTGATGCCAGAAAAATTATTGGAATAAATATTTATAAAACTAAAGATGGTTATAAAATAAATCAAGAAGATTATATAAATAAAATTATTAATAATTATAATATGAATAAAACTAAAATAATAAAATATCCATGTAGAAAAATTTCAAATGAAGAAAGAAAAAATGCAAAACCTGTAGATGCTGGAAAATATAAATCACTTTTAGGTTCATTATTATATATTGCAATAAAATCTAGACCAGACATTACATATGCAGTTAACCAAGCATCAAGAAATTGTGAACATCCAACAACTATAGACTATAAAGCATTGCTTCTGATATTACAATATTTAAAATCTACAATAAATAAATCAAAATACTATAATGGAAAAAATAGATTAGTTGGATTTTCAGATGCTGATTACGCTAATGATGAAGCCACTAGAAGATCTGTAAGTGGATATATATTCTTACTTGGAAATAGTCCAATTTCCTGGAAATCACAAATTCAAAGAAATGTTACATTATCAACAGCTGAAGCTGAATTTGTTAGTCTTACTGAATGCGCAAAACATGGAATATGGTTAAAAAATTTATTCGAAGAAATAACTAATAAGAATGTCTTAATAAAAATAAAAGTAGATAATAAAGCTTGTATAGCAATAGCTGAAGATGAAAATGCTAAAGGTAGATGCAAACATATTGATACTAGATATAAATTTATTCAAGAAAAAATAAAAGAAAAGAATATAAAATTAGAATATATTAGCACAAATGATATGTTAGCTGATCCTTTAACAAAACCAGTATCCGGTATTAACATTAAGAAATTTAACGATATAATTTTTGATAATTAAAATATAATATAAAATAATTAAAAAAAAAAAAAAAAAAAAAAATAAAATAAAAATAAAAAATTAATAAAATAAAATAGTTCTAATAAAGACATAATGTAGGAGGAATGTTAAAATATAGTAAATAAAATTATACATTATGCTTTATTATAAAATAAAATTAATATAAAATACATGTAATAATTATTATTTAGAAAATGATTCTTCTTTATTAATAAAATATTATTAAATAAATAAAATATATAATATAAAATAATTAATCTGAGCTTCACTCATTGACAAAATCTTTTCTTTTTATTTTTAATTTTTCTATTTCTGAAACATTTTTATTTTTTATTTTTTTTAAATTTTTTTTTATAATTTTTAATATTTTAATAAATATTAAATCCATTTTAAATTTATTTTTTTTTTTAACGACCGTAGCAGGATTTCTCCCCAGCTGCACATCCTGTTGACACACACACAATGGCTTATTACTGGAGCCTTTATCTAACTTCCTACTTAGTAGGTGGTGCTGTCCCTGCTGGACTGCCTTACAGTTTCTCTGCATTGGCGCTCCTTACCCAAGTATTATTACTGCTTGTCATTGTACGATAATCTTACAATTGGGTATTTTAAATTTATTATTTATTAATTACTGTATTTATTTACATATTATTTATTTATTTATTCATTTTATGATAGAAAAGTAAAAATAAAATATCATTTATATCAAATAATAATATCATTATAAAAAATGTTCTTTTTTTAACTTTTTTTTTTTTTTTTTTTTTTTTTTTTTTTTTTTTTTTTTTTTTTTGATATAAATAATATATTTGGTAGAAAATGGGATTTAATGTACTATTAAATGGAGAATAAATATAAAATTATTTTAATAATTAAATTATTTATTACTATAGAAATACTTTAATATTATTATTAATTTATGTACATATATGAAAAAAAATAATTCTTAATATTGATAATTGACATACAAAAATTACAAATTATAAGTAAAATATTAAATTTTAATATTTTATTAAACTTATTACTTAAAATTTTTATTATAAAATATAAATTATACCTATAGATTTTTAAACATGTAATTTTTTTTTTATTTTTTTTTTTTTTTTTATAAAAATCAAACAAGTTTATATATAAACTAATCAATAAAAATTTTAAATTCCTTTTCTTTCATTTTTATATTCTTTCATTTGATTTTTTTTATTTTATTTTATTTTTGTTCTTTAAATTTATTTCATTATATTTCATTTAATCATTTTTTTATTATTTTTTGTTTTTTATATTTAATTTCATTTTATCAGTTCATTTAATTTTATTTTATTTTATATATTTGTTTTTTTATTTTTATTTTATTTTTTCTATATATATATATAATTGACTTCATTATTATTTAATCAATGTATATTTCTTCCTAATAAATTTTAAAATTTTAAATTAAAATAATATGTAAAAATAATAATTATTAAGATATTCCAATATCATGATATTATTTAATTATGAAAAAAAAAATAATAAATAGTTAATACTAAAAAATAAATAATAAATATTTATAAAATAATTATAAATTAAAATTATGAAAAAAAAAAAATAATAAATAGTTAATACTAAAAAATAAATAATAAATATTTATAAAATAATTATAATTTAAAATTAACAAATACATTATTTATATATTTATGGATGGCAAAAGTGTTTTTTTATATCAATATATAAATAATATTAAATGAATAAAAATAATAATAATTAAAACAATTATTATTTTATTAATTCCATATATGGAAATAATACGATAATAATCATAAAATAAAAAAGTTAATTAATAATTCTAAAAGAAAGAATTGATTTATTAAATTAATGTATATTAAATCTTTTTTATTAAATGCTTAAACAACAATTATTAATTATATTATAAAGACTCTTATTTCCATATCGCTTCAAATTATTCTAGTGAGAATAAATTCCTTAAGTTTAGTGATGAAAGAATTTGATTATCTCTTCAATTTTCATCTCTACCTTTGATGATTTTTAGATTTCAAAAAGAGTATTGGAAAGAAAAGATTAATTATTAAGAAGTAGATACTGATAAATATTTTGATTTGATACATTTCAGTTTTAAACGTTTAATAATGATTCTAATAAATAATCCAATATATAAATATTTAAGATTATAATTATATTTATATTAAATATCTTTCTTTTCCATATATATTCATATAAATATATATGAAAAAAAAAAAAAGGAAATATTTATTATAAATATAGATTAAATTATCAAATTATTTAGTTAAAATAATTTTCAATTAATAGTGATATATTTCTATGAAAAAAAACTAATAGAAATTAATAAATAATATGGTTCAAATATATATATATATATATAAAACATTATTTTAAAATATATAATATTCATTATATTTATGTTCTAACTTTAATCTACATAAATATTAAATTAATTATGTAAAGAAAAATTTTCATATTTATTAAGGTTTTTATTTTATCATATAAAAATAAAATATTAATACAAATCAGGAAATATTTAGTAATTTTAATTATTATTATTATTATTATTATTTTTTTTTTTTTTTTTTTTTTCTGTAGCTAAAACATATATTTATAAAATATTAGCTTTAAAATAATCAATACTTAATTATCATTATTATTTTTTTTGTATTTTATTGTAATAATTTTTATTTTTATTTTAGTTTCTATTTATTTTTTTTATGTTATATTATGATAATGAAATATATTGAGAAGGAATAATTTATCAATAATAAAATTATTCATTATTTATAATTAAAAGTAAAAAAAATTAAAATAAAAAATAAAAAGTTAAAAAAAAAATAAAAAATATAATTAGTATTAATAATGACCTTTTATGGTTTCAATGAATTTTTATCTATCTTTATAATAAACTACAATTAAAAGTAATGATTCATTTATTATCGAAAATTTAAAATAAAAATTTAAAATTTTAAAATATTTAATATCTTTAATAACTTCCAGATTTCGGCAAATATATCGGAATTGAATGTCTACAGAATGGTTTTTTATTTTAAGTGAAAAATAGTTCTAATTGGGAATAGTATATTACTAAAATACTTTTAAAATTTATTCATTTATTTATTTATATATTCGTTTATTCATAATACTTTTCAATTAAGAATTTAAATATGTATAAATAATGAAAATCTTACTACAATATATTGTTAACTTTAAATATCCTTCAATATACTCTAATATTCTATCATGTAATTTTGTAAAGTGTTAATGAAAAATTAAATAAATAATAATGAGTAATTGAATAAAAAATAAATATATAAAGTAGTAAATAATAAATAATAAATAATAAATAATAAATAATATATAATATAATAAATAATAAATAATAAATAATAAATAATAAATAATATATAATTAAATACTAAATACTAAATACTAAATAATAAATATGTAATAAATAATAAATAACGATAAATAATATATATTAAATATTAAATAATAAATAAATTAAAAAAAGAACTATTTTTCTATTGTCTATAATTAAATTTTATTGACTGTAAATAAAAATAAGAATTATGTTGGCTGCTAAATTTGGTTATTCTTGCTGTAAAAAAAAAAAAAAAAAGCTAATACTGTTAATGAAATTGATGAAAATGGAAAATTCGATATTATCGAAGATGGTGAATCAGAATGATGTTTATCATAAGTACTTATAATGAATAAGTCTTTGAAAGAAATAATATTCCATGTTGTAGGCTAAGAACTTATATTGAAAAAATTAATGATAAGGAAAAATGTAGTATTATTAATGCAAAATATGATATATACTATGGTGATATAAATGAAACTATCACTCCAATTCCAACTTCTACTACCTTAACTACTACTATCTTTGTTTCTATTGAAACGCTAGCCAGCCACTTGTTAGTTAGAACAATTAGGTTGCCCATGTTGTATTGGTATTACTATAACTGAATTTACTAATGAAAATGGTGATTGGTGTGATTATCACTGATTCAAATAAAACAGAATATTGATCTGAACTTAAGTATCCAAGTTGTAAAGCAGTTGTTGAATTAATTAAAACTGAAAATAAAGGACAAAAATGGGGGTATTGAAAATAAAGGATGGTGTGGTATTATTAAAGATAACACTACTCCTTGTACCATTATCACTACTACCATTACTAATACTAGAAGAACTACTAACACTACAATCATAACCACAATCAAAAAACTATCTCCAACTAATGAAGTTTATATTTCTCAATATTATCAATGTTGTGGCATCAATCACCAAGGTTCAACTAAGTATGTATTGATAATTTCAAATGTATTTAATTTAAATAATTACTATTCGCAATGTCTTTAAATGTAAAAAAATATATATATATATATATATATATAAAGTAAAGTAAATAGAAAATAAATAAAATGAAAAGAAAAACCAATAAATCGAAATAAAATAAAATTAAATAGAATAAAATAAAACGAACAAACAATATATAAAATAAAATTAAAAGATATAAAATGAAATAAAAATTAAACAAAGCGAAATAACAAAACAAAACAAAACAAAAAAATAAAAAATAAATAAATAAAATAGATTTAAAATTTGAAATAAAAATTAAATCTAAAAATAATAAAAAAAAAATTATTTTTTTATTAATTAATTATATACTTCTGCATGTCTTTTCAAAAAAAAAAAAAAAAGTTAATTAAATATATATATATGTACATATATTTATTAAAATTTTTATATAAGTCTATTTAGCTCATATCTAAAAAAAAAAAAATAAACTAAAATAAAATAAAATTATTTGAAAGATATATATTTATATATAAATATTCAATTTTATTTCATATATGTTCCATTTCATAAGTATCATTGTGGATTAATACACTTGATACACTTCTTTTTAAATTTTTATTAAACTTTATGAATCTATTAAATATTTTAATTTAAATATATATATATATATTCATAATTTTAATTAAATTATTCATCCCATTATCATTATTTTTAATAAAATTTTATATTTTACTTATTTAGTAATTATGAATCTATAATATAAAATCTAATTAATAAATTTAAAATTAATTTAATAAATATTAAATTAATTATTAAATAATTAAATTTTATTTATTTAATATTAAATAAAGTTTAGGAAAATGAATTTTTTCCTTTTTTTTTTTTTTTTTTTTTTTTTAGTCAACAAAAGTAAATTAATAGATAAAAATAATGAAATATTAAGAAAAATATATTATTTAGTAATTTAACTTTATTTTATATTTTAAAAATAAAAAAAAAAAAACATCATCATTAAAATAAAATGACATTAAATAAAAATTTCAATATCAATATATTATTCATTATCATACCTTTTTTCAAATTTCAATTTTCAAAATAATTTACATAGATATTTCTAGAAAAATATATTAAAATATACAAAATAATAATAATAATAATAATAATAATAATACTAATAATAATAATAATAATAAAAATTACCAATTTTAATTTATGAAGATATGAATCAATTATTTATAATATAAATAATAAATAATAATATATTATATTATTCAAGGAACAAATATGATAAAATAATCCTTAATACTCAGATATTTTATATTAATATTTTTATATTATAAATTAATTTTTTTTTATTTTTGAATTATAAATAATAAATTTATATTATTAAAAAAAATTAAACATTATTATTATATATATTTATATAATGATTAGTATAAACTGTTTCAAATAATATAAAATATATTATCATAAATTATTATTTTATTAAATTATATTAGTAATTTAATTTCATAAGCATGAAATTAAAATTTATATTATTTTAAATATATTATAAATATTCTAAATACTTTTATTATCAAACAATATTTTTATTTATTTAATAACAATAAATAAATATCAAGTATCAGTTAAGGAATGACTCTTTTATATTAAAATTATATAATCAAATTAATAAATTTATTAAAATATTCGTTATAAAAAAAAATAGTTGTAAAATAAAAAAGTCATTATATAATAATATTTTTAATTTATGATATCATAATTAATAAATAATTTTTTTAACTATTTATATCTTTTTTATTCCTTTTATTTTTTCCTTGTTTCCTTGTTATTTTTTCCTTTTTTTTTTTACTTTTAGATATATAATTTGAAGAAAAAATAAATAAAATTTTCATATTTGATATTAAAATTTTCATATTAAATATTAATTAATATATATTAATATTTAAATTAAAATTTTTTTAAATTTTAATTTTTAATTATTGCTCATCATTTTATCAAAAATTAAATTAATAATAATATTTAATTAAAATGAACTTTATTTATTAATAAATTTGAATAGCAAATACCAAAAAAAAATAATAATAATAAATCTTAGATTATGTATAAATTTGTATAAATACGGAATTTAAGATAATTTATAATAAATTTTTATCATACACATATGCATATTAATTTTATTTATTATACTTTTTTTTTTTTTTTTTTTTTATATTTATTATACTTAATTTTATATTTTTTTTTCTTAAAATAATATTATTAAACATTTAAAATTAAATAAAAATATATATGTATATTTATTAATGAATATATACATTTAAAAAAATAATTTTTAATGATTATATATATATATTTTTTTGATATAATATAATTAGAAAAAACTAACCTAAAAATGTTTTAAAGCTATAATATAATGAACAACAAAATCAAAATGTATATATATATATTTTTTTTTATTTTATTTTTTTTTCTTAAAAAAGAAAATAATAATTATATATCTTAATTATGAAAATATATTTATTTTTACCTTTTAAAATTCATTAATATTTAAAGTTTATATTTTGTCATAAAACTGATTAATTTTTTTTATGGTTGTACAAAATTAAAATTTATTAAATCACATTTTTGTGTCATTAAATTTATTTTTTTTACCTACATTTAAATACGTTTAAAGATATTGAAATAAAAAATAATATAAATATTCATGTAAAAGTCCGTTTTTTTTTTTATTTTATTTTATTTATTTTCCTTTTGTTTTTATTTTATTTTATTTTTATTTTATTTTTATATCTTTGATAAATATATTATATAATATATTTACAATTTTTTCAATGAAAGAAATAAAATATGATAAAAAAAAATAAGAAAAAAAAATAAAAAAATAAGTAGAAAATAAGTAAAAAATAAAATAAAAAAAGTAAATAAAAAATAAAAAAAAAATAAAAAAATAATGAATAAATAAATAATAAATAAAAAATAATTAATAAAACAAAGAAATAATAATAAAAAAAATAATAATAATAAAAATAAAAAATAATAATTGAAAAAATAATAAAATAACAAATTTAATAAATAAAATTATACAAAATAAAATAAAAATAAACAATTAAATAATTATATATAAAAATATATATAGTATTTATAATAATTCTTTTTTATATTTTTTTTTTTTCAAAAAAAAAAAAAAAAAAAAGGAAAAAAAAAAAGTAGGAATAAAGTATATATACTGTATAATTAATAATAATATATCTTTGAAAGAATATATTTTATTTCATTACATTTAAAAACAATTATATATATAAATTATGAATAATTTTGAAAATTAAATAATTTATATAAACCTTTTTAAGTCGAGTTTTGAACAAAAGAATCAATTATTTATATATAAATATAAATATAATAAAAAAAAATTTTTTTTATCAAAATATTATATAAAATTAGACATATTAATATTTCACTTCAATTAATAAGTCATTCTTTAACAAACTAAATATAATAAAAATTTGATATTTTTATAAAAAATAATAGAATATTGTTTTCTTAAAATGAAACAAATTATAACTATTTTATCTATTTTAGCAGTTTTCACTAAAGTAAATAGTGAAGAAATTTGTTGGTCTGAAAGTTTAAAGGGTATATAATTATTATTATTATTATTATTTCTATTATATGAATATAATTGTTCTATTATTATTGTTGTTATGACTATTATAAATACAGCCATTTTATTATTATTATTATTATTATTATTATTATTATTATTATAAATATAGTTATTTTATTATCATTAGTTTTATTATTGAAATATTAAAATTAATTAATATGAAATATTTTTAGAATCAAAAAAATTCCCATGTTGTAGTAGTAATAATGTAAAAGTTGCTGGAAAAGATATGGATGGTTCATGGTAAAAATTAATAGATACATTTTATATATACATGTATTCTAATTCTAATATTTCATGAAATTCATAAAATTAAATATTTAAAATTGAATCTATCTAAATTGAATCTATTTAAATTGAATCTGATTTATACTAGGGGATATGAGAATGGTGTAAAATGTGGTATTAGAAGTCAACGTTACAACTGGAATCTTCGTGATAAATATAATGAAACAAGAGAAGAATGGGAAGCATTTAAAATTAAGTGGGATAAAGAATATAAAAATAATTTTGAACGTATTGCTCTTATTCCTGGAGATGATGAAACACAACTTAATTTCGGTTGGGAATCCATAACTGATATTGAACCTGTTATACGTATCTCTTCCCGTGAAGATATGAAAAATTATAAAGATTTTACAGGTAAAACTGAATATTACAGAGAATTCTATGGAATGAATTATTATTCTAACCAAGTTACCGTTACCAATTTAAAGCCAAATTCAATTTATTACTATCAAAGACAATTAAATGGTAAATGGGAAGATCCTGTTCAATTTAATACGTATGATACTAATAATTTTAAATTTGCTTTTGTTGGTGATCCCCAAATTGGAGGTTCTAATGAACGTCTTGCCTATAAATCAAATTTACTAATGGGAGGTAGTGACGGTATGAGAAATGATGCCTTTAATTGGAATGTAACCGTTAATAGTTTTTTTAAGCAAACAGAACTTATGCCAAGTCTTTTATTATCTGCTGGTGATCAAGTAGATTTTGTAGGGGATGACTTGGATTTAGAACAACAATACTCTGCCTATCTTCTTCCAGAATTAATGAAATCTCTTCCAGTTGCTCCAACTTTAGGTAATCATGAAAAATATAGTAATAGTTTTAGACGTCATTTTAATGTTCCAAATCCATATATTCCAAATAAATTAAAGGATATGAGTAATGATAATATCTATCCCATATCCTCTTACAATTACTTCTTTAAATATAATAATGTTCTTGTGGTTGTTCTTGAAAGCAATCGTAATTCTTGTTTAGATTGTGAAATGGTAATATCAAACGCAGTTAATAAGTATCCAGAGGCTGATTGGCGTATTGCTTTATTCCATCATGATCTTTATGGTAATGGAAAAACTCATTCCCAAGGTATAGAAGATTCTCTGCGATTAAGATCATGTTTGACTGGTCTCTTTGATATTTACAAATTTGATCTTGTCATTAATGGTCATGATCATGTCCACACAACTACAAAATTTATTAGTTATAATAATAAAAATAATAATGATTATAATATTTCTAACATTCAGAAAAATGTAAAAAATGAAAATCCAAAAGGTACCTTCTTCATTACCGCTAATTGTTCAACTGGTAGTAAGTTCCTTGACTTTGAAGAAAAAAGTATCAATTATGTTTTTAATTATACTCAAACTTTCACATCCTCCTTTGGTACCTTAGAATTTGAAAATAATGATGATAAAGTTAAATTAACTATCAATTTCCTCGAAGTCGATACTCATAATTTAATTGATGGACCTTACATTTTCGAAAAGGATAAAGGAAGCAATAATAAAGCTCAATACGACGATTCAGTAAATTATCATTATATATTATGAATAAATATTAAAAAATATATATATATATGTATATTAATGATACAATTAAAATTAATGTATTAATACTTTTTTAAAATAATTAATATTTATGTATATAATTCATTTAATATATTTGTTACAAAATTATTTAATTCAATTTAAAATTTTTCTAAAAAGTGTTGGTCAAGTAGTTTAGGTAATATAATTTTTAATTATCTAAACAAGATTTATTAAGAAAATATTTTTATTTATATTATTTATTTATAAATTAAATTAATATTTAATAATTTTAAATAATAATAATAATAATGAATTTAGGTTATCCATGTTGTAAAAGTACAAACGAAGTTAAATATACTGCTATCAATGGTTCTTTTGGATATGAAAACGACTCATGGTGTGGAATAAATAAAAAAAATCCTACATCTGTAAGACAAATATTATTCTTATATTTTCATTAATATAATTTACTAATATATATTTATATATATATTATAAAATAATTTTTATTTAATATTTTTTTTTTGTTTTATTCTATATTAGTGTTGGGCATTTGCTGATGGTATAAATCTTTATAAATATTTTAATAAAAATAAAATAATAATTAATAAATAATAATTAATAATAAATAATAAATAATAATAATAATTAACAATAAAAATAAAGGTTATGAGTGTTGTAAGAATACCAAAAATATTCAATATATTAATAAAGACGGTAACTCATTTGGTTTTGAAAATGGCGTCATTTGTGCACTTCGAAAGGAAGATAATCTTAAATTAGTAGATAAAAAGGTAAATAATTTAAAATAAATTCAAAAAATTATATCAAAAAAAAAATTTTTTTTTTTTTTATTTTATTTTCAATGATATCTAACTAAAATGTTAATAAATTATATGTATTTTTTTTATATATATTATAAAACATAGTGTTGGACATTGTCTGATGGTATTAAATATATCTTTTAATTATCAATACAAATTTAAAATGGATTTAAATTATTTTATTATTATACATAAAATTATTAATGAATGTTAAAATAATAATAATAATAATAATAATAATAGTAATAATAATAATAATAATAATAATAATAATAATAATAATAATAATAATAATAATAATAAAAATAATAATAATAAAAATAATAATAATAAAAATAATAATAATAATAATAATAATAATATTAAATGTAATAATAATAATAATAATAATAATAATGATAATAATAATAATAATAATAAAAATAATAATAATAATAATAATAATAATAATAATAATAATAATAATAATAATAATAATAATAATAATAATAATAATAATAATAATAATAATTTTATACTTAAAATTTATTATTAAAATAAAAATATTACATAAAATAGGATATCCATGCTGTGAATCTCTTGCAAGTAAAGTTGAGGGTGAAAATGATGAATGGGGTTATGAAAATGGTGGTTGGTGTGGATTAACAAAAGATCAACAATATGAATTTAAATATGGAAAACCAAAAGATGAATCTGTTAGTATTATTAATATTTATATTATTTTAAATATTTATATAATTTATTATTTTAAATGCATGCATATATTAATAATATATATTATATATTTTTTTTTATTATAGTGTTGGTCGGTATCATTAGGTATATATATATAATGAATTACTATCTATTATTTATTAATATTTTATCATTATGATTAAATATATATATTTAAAATAAATAATATAATAGATATAAAAATTAAATATAATTAAATAATATGAAAAAATAAATAATTAATTTTCTTTTTTTAATTTTTCTTTTTCATATAGGTTATCCATGCTGCAGTGAAGATAATCAAGGTATTTACTTAATTGATGAAAATGGATCATGGGGCTTGGAAAACAATGACTGGTGTGGTATTATAGATAAACAAAAAGTAAATAAAAATAAAAGATTTTTTTTTTTTTTTTTTTTATAAAAATAACTAAAATTTTTTACTTATTAATTTATTTAAATATTTTAATAAATTATTTATTAATAAATTAACTTTTAAAATCATATTTTTTATAATTACATTGTATTTTAGACTACTACCACAACAACTACTACAACTATTAAAAAGACAACTACAACCACAACCACAACCAAAACTACAACTACAACTACAAAAACGACAACTACTACAACAACTACAACTACAACGACTACTAGAAGTCCTCAACCTACTGTTCAATGTGCCAAACATTGGGATCAATGTGGTGGTGTAAATCACCGGGGTCCATTCTGTTGTGAATCAGGTTTAACTTGTGTATTTGTGAATGATTATTATTCTCAATGCTTATAAACTTATTTAACAAATTAGAATTAAACAAAATAATCATTATATAACTATATATATATTATTATTATTTAATATAATACCATTATTTTTTTTTATTGGTAATGAACAATATTATAGATTATTAATAATAATAATAATATATATAAAAGTAAAAACAAAAAAAAAATAATAAAATAGAAAGTAAATATACACAAATAAATTATAGAAAAATCTAAAAAAAGCTTCATAATTTTTCGAATTTATGAAACTTAATTTTAATTATTTATTTAATTTTTTTAAAATTAAATAAATAGAAAAAAATATGAAATAAATAAAAAAATATTAAATAAATAATAATAAAATAAAAATATTAAAGCATTTATTTCAAAATAATATATATATGTATATATGTATATATAATAAAAAAAATAAACCATAATATATACTATATAAAAAAAAATATAAGATGAAAAAAATAATCATATAATTATTAACAAAAAATGAAAAATAAAATAAAATAAAATAAAATAAAATAAAATAAATAGTAGAATATAAATGTAAAGTGCAGATTGAATAAAATAAAATAAAATAAATAGTAGAATATAAATGTAAAGTACAGATTGAATAAAATAAAATAAAATAAATAGTAGAATATAAATGTAAAGTACAGATTGAATAAAATAAAATAAAATAAAATAAAATAAAATAAAATAAAAAAATTAAATAATTAAAATAAATAATAAAATAAAAAATAAAACAAAAAAATAAAATAAAAGAATAAAATAAAAAAATAAATATATAAATAAAAAATAATATAAAATAAAGAAAAAATGAAATTTTTTTTTTTTTTTTTTTTTTTTTGTATCCATTGATTTTCTTAAAAAAATTACTCAATCCAGCGACTTGGATTTCTAGTCCTCGTACCATTCATCGTAGTTATCTTCAGTCAGTATCTAAAACTATTTAAGGTCGCTCCGGTTATTTTATAGTTATATTTATATATTAACATTATTATTTAATAAACTATTATATATTAATTACCAATTTCTAATTACTCATGGACTAAAGAATCAAGGACTTTGGATAAGAAATTAAATGGTAAAAAAACAAGTGAAATAAAAAAGTTTTATTGTGAAAGAGATGTCTTCAAACCCTCAAAAGCTAAAAAAGCAATTATTTACAAGGAGAATGATTTTGGATTTATTTCAGAAATCAGAAACTTAACATTTCAATATCCTAAATATCAGTTGGGATTCTTTTGGATTTCTCGAATTAGGTGTGGTTTTAAATTTGACATTAGTATTTCCATTAAAAGAAAAAGTAGTCTCAGAAGATTGCCCTAAATGTTGACCATGTTGTGGTGTTAGTGTACCTAGCTTTTCTTAACTGGATCTTTGCCTGTAAAGAATTGGAAAATTACAGAAATAAATCTTTTACCTTTTCTAGATGATCTCTTTTTGAAATTTGCAATGGTAATTAAACAAAAATCCTTGGATGTTTCTTTAGATTCAGAAAAGGATGATTATAATAATATTTATTATTTTATATTGAGTGCTCTTCTTGACGGGGCGTCCAGTATATGGAAAAATTAAGCTTAATGATGGGGAACAAAGACAATTAGTTGACAATATTTTTAAACAAAGTTCAACTTCGTTCGACTGTTCTGTATTTTGTGGGGATTGAGGAGTTTCTAACAAACGTAATACCATTAATTTGTCGATCTTTTAGTTTGATGATGAAATGGTATTCCGTTGAATATACCGTTACCAAGAGCGTCGACGTCTCAATGATAAGGCATGGATTTTCACCTCCAGATACAGATTCGATTGATAACACTAATACTGAAATTATTACTCGCAATAATGGACGTGGTGTTATTATCGAGGAATGGGAAAAGTCAGAGGCTATTGCTTCTAACGCACTTTTATAATTTTATAATATATAATATTTTATTTCATGTATTTTATTTGTTATTTTTTCATTTAATTCATGTAATTTTATTATTATAAATTAAATAAAGATATTCTCTAAGTCTTAAAAAAAAAAAAAAAAAAAAAAAAAAAAAAAAAATTGCTAATTAATAAATTATATAAGAAACATTTAAATACTAATTCCCTAATTTCTAATGTGTTTCTTATTTATATTTATATATGGATGTATTCAAGTGTCATTAATATTAAATATTCTAATTATACTAAATTAAATGAATTACTAAATTTCCTAACTAAGTATTCTAAATTTCTACATAAATTTATTGAGTTAAATAAAACTCTTTAACCTGTCACAAAACTCAATGTTTTGTTCATTTACTAACTTTTTTTTTTATTTGAAGTAAAAGACTCTTTTTTCTTTAATGATGCATTATTTTAATGGTATTTATTCATATAAGATATATTTAATGGATCATATATATTTCAATACATTTAATCCATGTTTTAATTTTAATTATATAAAGAGGCTTATAAAAAATATAAAAAATAATTTTAAAACCAAATTATTTTTATCATAAAACTGTATAAAATATATATAATTATTATTTTCTATTTATTTATAATATATTATTTACTATTTAGTATTTACAATTATAATAAAAGTTGGAATAAAACAAAAATATTAATTATAATATTAATTAAATTGTAAACTAAAAATATTATATTTTCAAACATGAAACAATTCTATAAATAAATTATTTAAAACTCTAACCATTAACCTTTATTAATCCACTAAATATTTTCATTATAGAGATATTAAAAAAAAAAAAAAAAAAAAAACATTAGCATTTATAAAATAATTCTTTTTAATAATTATAGAAAAAATGAAAATATATATATTTCAAATTATATATCAAGTAAAAAAAATAATAGTATATATAAATTTTAAAACATTTATTAATTTTTTATTATAAATTTCATTATTTATTTGTTTTTTAAAGCTTAACAATAAAACATTTTATTGTTTAATAATAAAAATGTTTTTTTTTTTTTTTTTTATAAATTTAATAAATTTTTGTCTATTTTTAATTCTATTTTTATTTTAATTTTTATTTTTATTTTATATTTAATTTATATTTTATTTATTTTTAATTTATTTTTAATTTATTTTTTAATTTAAATTATTTTTATTTCTTTTTTTTTTTTTTTTATTTAAATTATTTTTATTTTTATTTTTATTTTTATTTAATTTATTTTTATTTTTATTTTCATTTTCATATTTATTTGGTTTTCGTTCAACCAACTATGGTTCAATTGAAATCAATTGAAAAATAAAATAAAATAGTAGATAAATGTTTCCAAATGATTCCTACTGTTAGTGATTATAATGGTCATCAAGTTGGTCAGTGGTATGATTCTGTACCTCAACTTGTTGTGATGGTAAATTAGGTCCAGTGGATTACTTCTGTCTAACTGTGATTAACACTTTACCAGAATACATTGAAAGTTTAGTATTTAACTTTTCGAAAAGAACAAATATCATAGTGATCACTATGACTGACAGATTACCTTGATTGTTGTTGCTTCTTTCTTGATTAATATCAAGGAAATAACAACAACAACAACAATAATAATAATCAAAGTAATCTATGGGTACATGGAAATAATAATAATCAAAGTAATCTATGGGTACATGGAAATAATAATAATCAAAGTAATCTATGGGTACATGGAAATAATAATAATCAAAGTAATCTATGGGTACATGGAAATAATAATAATCAAAGTAATCTATGGGTACATGGAAATAATAACAACCAAGGTAATTCATGGAATTAAAGAAATAATAACAATAACAACCAAGATAACTCATTGGAGCAGTCGCTGGAAATCCTGCCACTCAAAATTTAGCTTCTCAATGGTGGTAACTGTGCTCCTCTTTGGGAGTATTGTGATGGACTAAGATTTAATGATGCCAAGTGCTGCTCTAAAAGTTCATGTAAAATGATTAATAAAAACTATTCTCAAAGTCAAAACTAAATTAAAATTTTTTTTTATTTTAATAAAAAATAAAATAAATATAAATTGTAAATTTTAATTAAAGATTACATATTAATTAATATATATATATATATATATTTTTTTAATATTAATGTCTCTTTAAAAATAATTGAATTGTTTCTAATAATACTAAATTAATATAAATTAATAACTATTGTTAAAAAACTAAATTAAAAATAATATATGATATATATAATAAGTAATATATAATAAAAAATAAAATATATAATATTATAATACATAAAAAATGATACTTTTTCTAGTTATTTCAAATTAACTAAATTTTATATTAGTATTTGAAATGACAAAAAATAATTACATATATAGGTTTCAAAATCAATAATTATTTATAATTTAATGGATAAAAATTTTCTAATAATAATTCATTGGATTAAAAATATAGATTAAATTTTTTGAATTTAAATATTTAAAAATTAATTTTTTTAAATTTTTTTTTTTTTTTTTTTTTTTTTTTCATTATATAAATTTCAATGAAAAAAATAATATAATATATATAAATATATTATATAATTAAATTAATATTGATTCTATATTAACGATTAAATAATTCTATAATTAAATTTAAATTCTAATATATTTTGGTTTTTAATAAACATTATATTATAAAAAATGCATAAAGTGTTTCTAATTGATATCAATTTTACAGTCTTCTTTTTCAGTTTTATATTTGAGGGGCTTCCGGAATTAATTTCATATTAATGTTATATTTATTGTGATTAGTAATTATTACACTATGATTAATATGTATGCTATTAAACCTTCAGGACCTATTGTTGTCAAGAGAGTATATTGAAAATATTTTTTAATCATTATACATTCTACAAATTAAAACGTAATATATAACTATTATTTAAAAAAAAAAAAAAAAAAAAAAAAAAATCATTTATTTTAATAATTTTTTATTTTATTTAATTTATTTTATTCAATTTGTACTTTATATTTATTTTCAAACTATTTATTTTATTAATATTTTTTTTATAATTTATTTAAAATTATTTATGATTTTTAGTTTTATATATTATTAAAAAATATTTAAAATTTTAACCTTATATATATATATTATTATTATTATTATTATTATTATTAAAATAATATTATAATATTGTATTTATTAAATATTATATAATATTAGTCTATATTTTTTTTCATTATATATTACATATATTAATTTATAATTTTTTATTTTATTTCTTACAAAATTTTAAAAAATATATTATTTTGTAATCAATAATAATATTTAATTATTAATAAATTCTAATATTTTGATCATTTTTATAAATTATTTAATTTTTCTTTTTAATAATACATTTTCTAATAGTTCTAGTTTTAATAGTTCTAGTTTTAACAGGCTTTTTGACTTCAGTGGTATGCTTTTCAGTTTTATTTGAAGCTTCTTCTTCAGTAGCTTCAGCAGCTTCAGAAGCCGCTTCTTCATCATTGCTGTCTTCATCTGCTTCTATAACATCATCGTTTTCTGGAATTTCTCCAATAGCTTCTTCATCATCTGATTCATTATTATTTTCTCCAGCTTCTCCAGCTTCTCCAGTTTCTTCAGCTTTATCAACATTAGCGGAAACAACTACCTTAAGTGGCAAATCTCTGGCATTAGAACCAGCAAAAACTGTGTATTCTCCTTCCGCTGGTTTAACAAATTCCATCAATTCAACATCAAAGTATGAAAGATCATGATTATCAATTAAGATTTTACTAGTTTTACTTTCTCCAGCTTCTAACATCATCTTATCAAAGCCTTTGAATAAACGTGATGGATAATCTTTAACAACATCTGGGAATGAAAGGAAAATCATTGGAACTGCAGCTCCTGCAACTGATCCAGTATTAGTAACAGTTACTGAAACATGAAGTCCATCTTCTTTCATTTCAACCTTTAAATCGGAATATTCAAAAGTGGTGTAAGATAAACCGTATCCAAAAGCGAATGTTGGTTCAATTCCTTTCTTATCGAACCAACGATATCCAACGAATAATCCTTCATCATAATCATATTGAGTTTTTTCTTCACCTCCTCCTGGAAGAGCAGCATCATATTTAACATCCGTTGGATAATCTTCACGAGGAGCCCAAGTGTATGGTAAGTGACCAGATGGATTAACATCTCCGAATAAAACATCCGTAATGGCATTACCACTTTCTTGACCTGGCATACCCGCAAAAACAATTCCTTTAACTTTATCTAAGAATGGAACATTAACAGGTCCTGGAGCGTGAATCACAACAATGGTATTCTTATTGGCAGAAGCAACTGCATCAATTAATTCATTTCCATCATGCCATAAATCTAAATTTTGACGATCTCCTTTATTTCCTTCAACTGTAACATATTCTTCACCAGAATCTGCTTGAACGAAAACAATAGCTAAATCTGCATCTTTAGCGGCTTCAGCTCCTCCTTTAGCATCATCCTTTCCATAACTAACAACTTCGATATCTTCTTTCTTGGCTCTCTTAGTGATGGCAGAAAGAGGATCAACAATATATCTGAAATCGGTAGTACCAGATCCCCAACCAAGAGGAAGAGTACCATCAGCACATCCTAAATCAGAACAGAATTTAGTTGGCATAGAGTCTTTACCAATAACCGCTATCTTCTTTATTTTATTGGCTTTCTTAATTGGAAGAATGCCATCTTCATTCTTTAATAATACATTACTGTCAGCTCCAACTTTTCGGTTAAGGGCTGCATTTTCCTTAGTATTGGTTTCAACATATAAATTAACTTCTGGATAATCCTCCATTTGTTCAGCCTTATATAATGAACGAATAATACGTAAGACTGCATCATCTAATCGTTCTTGAGGGAAAATATCTTTATCAATACATTCTTGAATATGTTCACCCCAGAAACTATTACCAATATAATTTGGTCCCCAATATTTACCTCCTGGCATATTCATATCCATTCCAGCTCCGAAACTCTTTTCAACATCATAAATGGCCCACCAATCGGACATAACAAAACCTTGGAATCCTAATTTATCTTTTAAATAATCAGTTAAAAGTCTCTTATTTTGAACAGAATAAGTTCCATTAACGGCATTATAAGCTGCCATGATAGAATCAACAGAAGCATCATTCACAGCACGATAGAATGGTTCCATATAAACTTCCCAAAGAGCTTGTTCTGGAATATTAGAAGAGGAAGCTCCACGATTGTTTTCTTGATCATTACCAATGTAGTGCTTAGCGGTGGCAATAACACCTTTAGATTGCATACCTTTAATAAATTGAATACCATATTGACCAGCAAGGAATGGATCTTCACCATAACTTTCCCAAATTCTACCGGCAGCTGGAGCACGTTGAATATTCATAGCTGGAGCCAAGGCAACATTAATACCTCTTTGATAAAACTCATTACCTTGAGCTTCACCAACCTTATAGAGCAAGGTCCTATCGAAGGTAGCAGCTGTATTGATAGCTGCTTGCCAAGAAGTAGCTGTACCATTTGCAAATCTTACACCGGCAGGTCCATCTTGAAGACAGAGACCCTTAAAACCTTTTCTTTCAATTGGATCAATAGAACCGACACAAACACCAGTCATATTTTCTCTACCGGTAACAATAGCTATTTTTTCTTCATTTGTTAAATCTTCACACCATTTTCTTGCCTTTTTATCAGCTTCTTCCCATGACATAGCTAAAGTCTTAGAAGCGAAAAGAATAGCAACAGTAGATAATGCAGTAGATAATCTCATTTTTGAATTTTTTTCTTTTTTTTTTTTTTAAAAAAAAATTTATATGATTAAACTTAAATTATTTATTAATTTTTATTAAAATCAGAGATATTATAATTTAAATATATAAATTTTGTATATTCGAATTTTAAAAATTTTTAATATATATATATTTTTAAAATAAATATATAGTAAAAATATATATATATATGTTTTAATAATTTAATATCTGTATATTGATATTAATTATAAATATTAATTATAATTATTAAAACGAAGAAAGAAAAGCAGTTTGTATTTATACCTTTTTTTATTAATTATTAATTTCATATTATTAATTAATATTTATATTTTCATATTAAATAAAATTAAATATCATAAAAACTAAAATAACAAATATTGAAATAATGTTATTTCAAATTAAAAAGTAAATATTATTAGAATTTTTTAATATAAATAAATTCTCTATTATAAAATTAATATTTAAGGATAAAAATGAAAAAAATAATAAAACTAGGATATTTGAAATAAATTAAATAAATTAAAATTAAATTTATATTAAAAAAATGGAATAAATATAAATATATACAAATTAAAATATATGTACTTTTTAATATTATGCATTAATAATAATAAAATTTAATATTATAAAGGTCATAATAATATAAAAAATAAATGAAGAATCCTCCTTAATAATTCATTAAATGTAACATTTAAGCGTAATAATTTAACATTAAGATATCGAAATAAACTTATATTAGAAAATAATAAAGTTGTGTTAATAAAGTAATTATATAAAATAATAAATTAATAATATTTAAATATTTTATTATATTAATATTAAATTTTTAAGATATAAAATGTAATAATATTAATAATAATTATAATAATATTTTAAATAATATTTTAAATTTAAAAAATTTTTATTATTATATATTTTATATGAAGTTTCACTTTTACATGATTATATTTTTTCCCTATATTCTGAATTTTATAAATTCTTCTTTAATTTTAATAATTAATAATATTAAAGAAGTATTTATTTAACATAATAAATAAAATAAATACTTTTAAGGCATCCTTTAAATGAAAATAATATTTAGTTCATGAACTATTTCTAATAATTAAGAAAAACAAATAAAAATTTATATAAAATAAAAATAAAATAATCACAAAAATTTTCTTTATTTTTAATAATTAGGAAAAATAATAATGAATTTATATAAGATATAAACTTGTAATTTTTTTTTTTTTTTTTTTTTTTTTTTATTTAAAATTATATTATCTTAAATTACTTTTAATTTAAAATTCATAAAATAATATGGAATAATGATATTACATTTTAATTTGTATCTGTTATGGGTCATTTTTAATTATAATTAATTTTAATAAAATGCTACATACTTGTATTTAATATTTTAAGAGTATGCTACTCCATAATATCGGATATTTATGAATTTTTTAAATAACTTCTCTTGTTATATTATTAATAAAAATATTCTATATTTATTATTATTATAATATATTATTTATAATAAATACAGGTTAGGGTTAAAGGTTTCTTAAATATATACATTAATTTAATTTTTAATTAAGAATATAATTTTTTATAATACATTAAAAAATATCATTTCATTAATAATTAATAGTTAATTATTTTAAATAAAATATAATTTTCTTTATATATCTGAAAAGTATTATTAATAGTAATTTTTTTTTAAATGAAATAATTTTATAATTTAATATTGTAACTTTTAAAAAAAAAAACTGATAATATAATATAAAATTCCATTAATAAAAAAAAACTAATAATATAATATAAAATTCCATTAATAAAAAAAACTAATAATATAATATAAAATTCCATTAATAAAAAATATAATTTTTTAATGAAATAAAAATTCTATATAACATTTATATTAAAAATTAACTTTAATATTTTACAATCTCAATTTAAAACTATGGGTTATGAATTTAAATTATTATTATAATTTTTATATTATTATTACTATTATTATTTTAATATTATTAAATATATAATTTTGACTTAATTAATATACAATGTAGTGCGTTTCACAAAAGTACATTTCTGAAAATGTGACGATTAAAATTTAATAAATAAGCATATGAATAAATAATAATAATAAATAAAATAATTATAATAATAATTAATATATTCAATATATGACTTTTATATTTAATCTTATTTTAAATAAAAATATATTAAATATTTGCATTAATTTATTATTAAAATGTAATATTAACAACATAAAATTCTGTTATATTATTAATATTATAATTACTACTTTTATTTTTATTAATCCAATTAATATTATTAATAATTTTTTTATTACTAATGCTATTTTTAATGTTTCATTTTTAATTATATCTTTATTTATTTTTTTATGTTTTTATTATTACTTATAAAATTATAATTAACCTTTTATTAAATTATTTAATATCATTTTTAATTTTTATCATTACAAGAAAATCCCTATAATTCCTATATTTTTGAAAATTTTCAAAATTTATATATTTATATAAATATTAATGAATTAGAATTAAGAATTAATAAATTTCATAACATATAAAACATTTTTACTAAATTCTTATATTTCATTTATTATGAAATTTATCAGACATTTAAAAAATTGCGGTAATAAATTATTTTATAAAGGTTTTATATTCTCTGCTACGTTAAATAGGTATTATATAACTTTTTTGAATTAATTTATTTTCAATATAAATATATATATATCATATCATTGATATTATAATATTTTAGTAGTTTCATATATATTTTATAATATAAAATTAAAAAAAAATATATATATTTATATATATATATATATAATTAAGTATATGAATATTTTTCTAAATTTATCTGGTAATAATTAATAACTATAAATATATTTTATATCAAATTTAAAAATAAAAAAAATAAGTATATAAAGGAAATTATTTTTTTTAAAAACAATAACAAAAAAAAAAAAAAAGAAAAAAATTTACTACAAACTTTTAAACTAAATTATAATATTTATCCGTTTGTACCACAAAATAACAATAAATTGATGAACTAAATAATTTTTTTTATATTAAAATTTATATTTACTTAGTATTCACAAAATTTAATTAAAAAAATTGTTATACATATATGTATTTATTTTTATAAAATATTATTCTCAATTTTATATAATATGAAAGTAAAAATTTTCCTTTAAAAAAAATTATTTTGAATAAAAATTATATTTTATCTGAAATTATTAAAAAAAAAATTATTAATAAATATATTTATAAATCTTTTTATAAAGTTTTATATTAAAATTTTTTTTTAAAAAAATTTATTATAAATTTAATTATAAATTATATGAAATTGAATATCTAAAAAATACTCAAAAATTAGATAATTTCTTTTATTATTTCTATAAGGATGAATTATTATTTAATATTATTCTAATTCACAATTAATAAATTTAGTATGTATTAAATAATTTAAATAAAATATACTTTTATTATAACATTTTTAAATATATCTTTATTTATATAAATATTATTTATTTTATACTTTTAATATGGAATATAAAAATTATTTTTTTTTAATAAATTAATAATTCATTTAATAAATTTAGATAGTACATTTTAATTTAATATTTCTTTATTTTAAAAAAAATACTTTTATTTTAAAAAAAAATACTTTTTTATAATTCAAAGTAATTCTAAAATAATAGTTTTTAAATATTATATATGTAAGATATTTTTTACTTTAAAAAAATAAAATTTTATTGAAAACCTTTTTTCGTGTCACAGTCACTTAGATTAAAAAAAAAAAAAAAAAAAAAAAAAAACATAGACTTGCACATATGGGTACCCATCTCCCATATGGCCATACAGTTATTAATTAACTGTAAGGTGATGAGTTATTGGCATACTGTATCAGCTTCGCCGCTCTCAATCGTCGTTACACACTGCCCGGAGATGCATTCCTAACGTTCCTACATATATCTCTAATGACCACGAGCATCAGAACGGAACCATTAACTCCTCCCTAGTGGGTGTAATCATTGGCGATTGGAAATTTTACAATCATCAAGGTCTATGCTTCAATTCAAAGCGTAGTATCATGGTTGGGTGAAATAATCATCTGAGGGAAAGCCTTATAGACATCACGTGTGGTCTCATGATATCCCAGGATAGAAACCTCATCCGATTATTTGGTGCCATGCCGAGGATTCGAACCCCGCCCTCTACAGTAACCTGTATCGTCCTAACCGACTGGACCAACATGGCACTTAGATTAAAAATTAACCATTGTGAACACAATTAAATTTAAAGGAGAATTTTTTGTTTATTATATAAAATAATATGAACATAAAATATTAAAACTTTATTAACAGATATAAGGGATAGAATTACAAAATATACCTAAATTTTATTATTAAATAAAGTTTTATAATTTAATTTATTTTCGATATACATAAAAATAAATTAAATGTTCATAAAAAAAATATAAAAAAAAATATATATATATTTTTTAATTTCCCAACTTTTACCCATATATATAAATAAATAATATACATATATTAAAAATAATTAAAAATTATTAATCTTTTTTATAATTACAATATTAATCTTGAAATAAATATTTTTATTGTATTATTTGTATATTAATAAAAAATTATAATTTTTTTATTTTATTATTATATATTAATTTTAATAATAAATATTCAATTTAATTTTATGGATTTACTATTTAAAAAAAAAAAATATATAAATATAAGTTTTTTTTTTTTCCTATTACTTTAAAATTTAAAATATTATTTAGTATTAATAAAAAATATTAATACAGACTATAAATTATTTAAATAAAAAATTTTTTTTAAAGATATATTTTTATAATTTTAAAAATAAAAATATTAAATAATTTAAAAATTTAAATATTTATTAGTAAAAATTAAAAAATAATTTAAGTTTAATCATATAAATTTTTTTTTAAAAAAAAAAAAAAGAAAAAAATTCAAAAATGAGATTATCTACTGCATTATCTACTGTTGCTATTCTTTTCGCTTCTAAGACTTTAGCTATGTCATGGGAAGAAGCTGATAAAAAGGCAAGAAAATGGTGTGAAGATTTAACAAATGAAGAAAAAATAGCTATTGTTACCGGTAGAGAAAATATGACTGGTGTTTGTGTCGGTTCTATTGATCCAATTGAAAGAAAAGGTTTTAAGGGTCTCTGTCTTCAAGATGGACCTGCCGGTGTAAGATTTGCAAATGGTACAGCTACTTCTTGGCAAGCAGCTATCAATACAGCTGCTACCTTCGATAGGACCTTGCTCTATAAGGTTGGTGAAGCTCAAGGTAATGAGTTTTATCAAAGAGGTATTAATGTTGCCTTGGCTCCAGCTATGAATATTCAACGTGCTCCAGCTGCCGGTAGAATTTGGGAAAGTTATGGTGAAGATCCATTCCTTGCTGGTCAATATGGTATTCAATTTATTAAAGGTATGCAATCTAAAGGTGTTATTGCCACCGCTAAGCACTACATTGGTAATGATCAAGAAAACAATCGTGGAGCTTCCTCTTCTAATATTCCAGAACAAGCTCTTTGGGAAGTTTATATGGAACCATTCTATCGTGCTGTGAATGATGCTTCTGTTGATTCTATCATGGCAGCTTATAATGCCGTTAATGGAACTTATTCTGTTCAAAATAAGAGACTTTTAACTGATTATTTAAAAGATAAATTAGGATTCCAAGGTTTTGTTATGTCCGATTGGTGGGCCATTTATGATGTTGAAAAGAGTTTCGGAGCTGGAATGGATATGAATATGCCAGGAGGTAAATATTGGGGACCAAATTATATTGGTAATAGTTTCTGGGGTGAACATATTCAAGAATGTATTGATAAAGATATTTTCCCTCAAGAACGATTAGATGATGCAGTCTTACGTATTATTCGTTCATTATATAAGGCTGAACAAATGGAGGATTATCCAGAAGTTAATTTATATGTTGAAACCAATACTAAGGAAAATGCAGCCCTTAACCGAAAAGTTGGAGCTGACAGTAATGTATTATTAAAGAATGAAGATGGCATTCTTCCAATTAAGAAAGCCAATAAAATAAAGAAGATAGCGGTTATTGGTAAAGACTCTATGCCAACTAAATTCTGTTCTGATTTAGGATGTGCTGATGGTACTCTTCCTCTTGGTTGGGGATCTGGTACTACCGATTTCAGATATATTGTTGATCCTCTTTCTGCCATCACTAAGAGAGCCAAGAAAGAAGATATCGAAGTTGTTAGTTATGGAAAGGATGATGCTAAAGGAGGAGCTGAAGCCGCTAAAGATGCAGATTTAGCTATTGTTTTCGTTCAAGCAGATTCTGGTGAAGAATATGTTACAGTTGAAGGAAATAAAGGAGATCGTCAAAATTTAGATTTATGGCATGATGGAAATGAATTAATTGATGCAGTTGCTTCTGCCAATAAGAATACCATTGTTGTGATTCACGCTCCAGGACCTGTTAATGTTCCATTCTTAGATAAAGTTAAAGGAATTGTTTTTGCGGGTATGCCAGGTCAAGAAAGTGGTAATGCCATTACGGATGTTTTATTCGGAGATGTTAATCCATCTGGTCACTTACCATACACTTGGGCTCCTCGTGAAGATTATCCAACGGATGTTAAATATGATGCTGCTCTTCCAGGAGGAGGTGAAGAAAAAACTCAATATGATTATGATGAAGGATTATTCGTTGGATATCGTTGGTTCGATAAGAAAGGAATTGAACCAACATTCGCTTTTGGATACGGTTTATCTTACACCACTTTTGAATATTCCGATTTAAAGGTTGAAATGAAAGAAGATGGACTTCATGTTTCAGTAACTGTTACTAATACTGGATCAGTTGCAGGAGCTGCAGTTCCAATGATTTTCCTTTCATTCCCAGATGTTGTTAAAGATTATCCATCACGTTTATTCAAAGGCTTTGATAAGATGATGTTAGAAGCTGGAGAAAGTAAAACTAGTAAAATCTTAATTGATAATCATGATCTTTCATACTTTGATGTTGAATTGATGGAATTTGTTAAACCAGCGGAAGGAGAATACACAGTTTTTGCTGGTTCTAATGCCAGAGATTTGCCACTTAAGGTAGTTGTTTCCGCTAATGTTGATAAAGCTGAAGAAACTGGAGAAGCTGGAGAAGCTGGAGAAAATAATAATGAATCAGATGATGAAGAAGCTATTGGAGAAATTCCAGAAAATGATGATGTTATAGAAGCAGATGAAGACAGCAATGATGAAGAAGCGGCTTCTGAAGCTGCTGAAGCTATTGAAGAAGAAGCTTCAAATAAAATTGAAAAGCATACCACTGAAGTCAAAAAGCCTGTTAAAACTAGAACTATTAAAACTAGAACTATTAGAAAATGTATTATTAAAAAGAAAAATTAATTTATAAAAATGATCAAAATATTAGAATTTATTAATAATTAAATTTTATTATTTATCACAAATTAATATATATTTTAAATTTTATAAATAATAAAATTTTATAAATAATAAAATTTTAGAATAGAATAAAAAGTTATATAATAATATAATATGATATTTAATAGAAAAAAATATATATATATATAAATAGACTAATATTATATAATATTTAATAAAAAAAAGATATTTTAATATTATTATTAATAAAAAAAAATTTGCATAATGTTAAAATTATAAATATTTTTTAATAATTTATTATAGCAAAAAAATTTCAGATATTTTAAATAAATGATTAGAAAAATATTAAATAAATAAAATAAAATAAAATAAAACATCAATATATTAAAAAAAAAATTAATGAACTGAGTTATTTCTTAATATTAATATGTTTTAAAATTTTTAGCTAGTACTAAATTATAATTTAAATTTTTATTAATAAAAAATTATTAAAAATAATATATAAATATTTGAGCGTTTGTTCTACAAAATAATCATGAAATATATATAATTATATAAATAAACTACCATAGTAAAATCAGAAATTATAATACTTATTTATTTATCCTAAAAAATGTGAATTATTTTAAAATTTTAAGTTTAAAATGCAATATCGAATAATTGATATATATGATAAATGTTAATATACCACTAATTAATTATTAAATATTATTAACTTTTAACACTAATGATTATTCCCAAGTTTTGTTTTAAATAATAATAATAATTAATGAATTAAAGATAATAATAATATAACAAATAAAAAAAAATTGTATTCTATATTAATAATATAAACTTAACACTAAAAATTGTTAATAATTAAGCAAATATATATATATGATTAGTAATTAAATAAATTAAATATACATTTTTTTAACATGATAATAATTTTTTCAAATTGTATTTTCATTGATATAAAGTTGAAATTATCATAATAGTACTTTTATGTAACCTTGCAAATTAATTATTATTTGATAACATAAATAATAGAAGGGTAATATTTTTTAAGAAAAAAAAAAAAATATATATATATATATATATAATAAATTAATATTTTATCGAAACTTTATAACAAATACTTTATTAAAAATTCTATAATATACATTTTTATTTATATCCTTTATTAATTTTCCTATTAATAATTTTAATATATCTAATATAAGTTCCAATAATAATAATTACATTAAAATTTTTATTACTTAAATCATGTTTTCCTCTTTTTCTTTACAGTAAATACAGAAATAATTCTTTCTGTATAATTTAAAAATAAACAAATTAAAATTATAAAGATTAATAAATAATTAAGTATTAATTATAAAATATTAATAAAAATTATAAAATAGATTATTATAAATGTTGAATTTGCGATATAAAAATTTATTAATATAAAAATTTATTATAAAAATATAAAATATATTATTCTCGAAATAAAAATTTTGAGAATAATATATTGATAAAAATACTAATAAGAGTTATAGAATATTAATATTAATTAAAATTTATAAAAATATTATAATATTGATAAGATATAATTATTTAGAAGTTTAGTTTATAATTATTTTTTATTATTATTAATAAAGGTTTATGTTAAAATAAAGATAGAAAATTTTGGAGTTTTAGATTATATATATCAACAATAATTAAGAATAGAACATTAATTTATAATATATAAAATAATATTTAAAAAATAATATTCAAAATATAATATTTATATTATATTTTGAATATAAATTGCTTTTTAAATATTATATCATATTTAATAATCTTCTTTTGAAGGGTTTATAATAATATTTATTTAATAAGAGTAAGTATTGAATTATTAATATATAACTATTGTGAAATACACACTTACACACAATAACCTTATAAGGAACATAAAAGATAAATTTAATAATTCTTCTTTTATTCTTTGAAAGTTACATTTAATAATATATTTAATATTGTGAAATACACATTTATACACAATAACCTTTCAAAGAACATAAAAGATGAATTTAATAATAATTCTTTTGTACTTTAGAAGTTAATAACATTTAATAATATATTTAATAAAGATAAGAAAAAGTATTAATATAAATATTAATAATAATAGAATATTTAATAATAATAGAACATTTAATAAGATAAAAATTTTAAGTAATAGATTAAATTAAAATAATTATTTAATTGAATATTCATAAATTAATGTTTATAAATAATTTATCACTAAATATCCATGTGATTATAATAATATAATAATATAAGATAATAATATAAATATTTAATGTAAATAAAATATAAGAATCTAATATTAGCTAAATATTATATTTTGTTTAAAAAAGAATAATTACTAATTATAAAATATAATATGTAAAGATTTTGATAATAAATTAATATAGAAATTAATTTAATATCATCAATCATGTGATTACATTATTTAATGTATAAAGTTGATTTAAATAGGTTAATAATATTTAGTCAATTAGTTGGCCTAGACTATTTCCTAAATATTTTAATAAAATTAATATAATAATATTTATTATATAATATTTTTTATTAATATTGAAATTCAAATAACTGAATTATTGAAATTGAAATTGAAATTCAGTTATTATCTTAACAATTTAAAATTTGATTTATGAAATAATGTGTTTTTAGTGTTATATTGTGCCAAAAATTTTGTTTTCTTGATCCTGTGGCGAAATGGATATCGCGTTGCCCTCCGGAGGTGAAGATTGCGGGTTCGAGTCCCGCCAGGATCGAGAAGTGTTACTTTTTAATTTTTATTATTTTAATTTTTTTTTTTTTTTTTTATTATTTTATTTAGTGTAAAATATTTGAAACCAATATATATATATAAAATATAAAATAAAAATATAATTATAAAAATAGAAGATTAATATGATAAAAAATATAAAAAAAATTTTTTTCAATACAATAAAAATAATTATAATAATAATAAAAATAAAAACTAAATATTTAATAAAAATAAAATTTATAATAAAATTAAACATAAAACAAAAAGTAATATAGAATTTCTTTTTTTTTTTTTTTTAAAAAAAAAATGAAATAAATAATAATTTCAGAAGTATTAATATTTAATTTATTCTAATAAATATTTTTTTTTTTTTTCGGATAACTTTATTTTTTTTAATTTTATTTTACTTTTTAATTTTCAAATAATTAAAATAAAATAAAAAAATTAGATAAAAACAGATTTATTTAAATTCTTTAAATTAATAATAATAAAATAATTATTTATAGTTAATTTATGAAACTTAATGATCCTTCAATTATATATATTATTTATTTCATTAGATTTCATATTTACTTTATTTTTCTATATAAATGCATACATATATATTTTTAGTAGGATTTTTTTTTTTTTTTTTTTTTTTTTTTATTTTTCTATATAAATTCATACATATATATTTTTAGTAGGATTTTTTTTTTTTTTTTTTTTGAGTTTTTTTTTTTTGAGTTTTTTATTAATAAAAAAAAATTCCATAATGACTCATTAAAAGTTTATAATAATAATAAATCAAATAATTAAATATATAATCTTATTTATTATATAATTTTTTTTTTCTGTATTTAATGAAAATTAATTAAAGTTTTTTTAATATCATTTTGTTTTAATTAAATTTTTAAATTTGATTTCTATTATGGAATTATGAAGAAAAATTTTTTTTGAATCTAAATAATTAAAAATAATAAATAATAAATAATAATAATAATAAAATAATAATAATAATAATATTATTATTATTGATCTAAATTAATATATGCATTGTTTTATATACAAGTAAAAAATTTTTTAAAAAATTATCTAATTCTATATTGTATCGTATTTGTTTTTTGTTTTTTGTTTTTCGATTTAGATTATGTATTAACACGCAATTAATTTTTTATTTGTTTTTTATTTATTATTATCATTAATTTTTTCTTTCATTAATAGTATTGTATTAAAAAGTTAATTAATTTATAATATATACTAATTATTAAGTAACAATACAGTGATGTTTTTATAATATTTCAAAATGAAAAAAAAAATAAAAAAATAAATGAATAAATAAATAAATAAATAAATTATTCTTTATTATTATTATTATTATTATTAATCAATGTACTAATAAATCTGGTATAATTTTATTTAAAAATCCTTTTTACAAGTATAGGAAATTTAATAAAATAGACAATAAAACTTTTTTTTAAAAAAAAAATTACCAAAAAAAATATATATATATTATTATTATTATATTATATTCTTATATTAATAATAATATAATAAATGCAATATTTATGAAAATAGATAAAAATTTTATACAAAACGATTGAACTCCATAATTAGTTAATAACAAATCTATATTTCTTGCAAGAATTTCATTTGTTTTAGAAGTACTATGGAAATCATGTAACCATATAAGATCATCGGTTTCAATATCTGGATCTTTACTTCTGAGATCTTCATAGGTTTCATTGTTATTTATAAAATTAAATTCTTTATAATTTTTCATAATATATCTAAGTTCATCTTTAATATTATAAAGAATAACATTTGTATCATTATGATATCCAAAAAATTCTACAGATTTTTTATTGAGTCGATGATTAAATCTTGTACAATCTTTTTTAATTTCATTTCTATTCGTTCTATTAAAATTTGGAAGTTCATCTAGTGCTGGCACATTAAAAAATAAGAAATTTCTTGCCCCATTTTTGTAAATATCATCTATTGTTTTAAAAAAAGTATCAACAATTGAATCAATAGTTTCATTTAATTTATGCTTATATTTTTTTCTGTCAATATCTACTATATCCTGAGTTCCTATCCAATATGCGAATAACGTATTTGTACTATTCCATTCATTTTTATATATTTTTCCTTTCGTCATTTTATTGAGGAATTGTTCATACTGTTGAACATATGTAAAATTGGATATTTTATTTGAAGTTCTATGATAATATTAGTAATAATTATGATATTATATCAATAATAATAATAATAATAAATTTTTTTTTGAGATTTTATATTAATGTAATTCGAAATATAAATGTCATTTAAAATAAAATTTATATATTAGTATATATTAATGCATTAATTCATTGAATAATTAAATAATTATTATATTATATAATATTTTTAGAAAAAAATAAATAATAATTAATTGCAAAATATATACACTTTATCATCAATAACAGAGCCTTCAACAGCAAAGTTCCATAATTTCATTTTATTTAATTTAGCTAATTGAATAGGCCATTTTTTTTCTTCTTCTAAAGTATTCTTTATATATAGAAATATATATATATATATATAGTTTTTAATAAATGTTATATATAAAATATTTTATATATAAACTTTCTTTTTTTTTTAAAAAAAAAAAAAAAAAGAAAAAAAAAGAGTGGTATACCTTTATACTACTTAATTCATTGTTCGAATTTGAGTCTTCTGATGATAAAGAATCACTAAATATATATATATATATTTATATTATTATTATTATTTATAATTATTTTATAAGTTATTATTACTATTTTCATTAGCCATATTTGAATAGTTTATTTAAATAAATTCATTATTTTATTGCATACCCAAATACTACTAGATTTTTTATTGATCTATAGTCAAACAATGTTATATTTGATAGGTAAACTAATGAAGTTTCATGACCCTCCAGTAGTGCTGAGACTTTTGTACTTATTATAAATAAAAAGCATAAAATGAATTTGATATATTTCATTGTTAATATATATTTAATTATATTTTATATTGTTTCTATATTTTATTTAATTGAATTATTAATGTACTAAATATAAATAAAATTTAACAGATTTAACAAAACATAGGATTTTATTTAATATAAATTCCCCTTCTTTAATGTAAAATTATTAAAGTTCAAAAAAAAATGAATAAAAAAATTTATGATATGTAAATTAATTTATATATGTAGCAGTAATTAAAAAATATATTGATGTAATTTATTTTAAATTAAACCAATTTAATAGCTATATATTACTAATAAATTATTAATTTAAATATTTTTTTTTTTATTTTGTATATATAAATATAAATATATTTAATGTAAAATTATAATTTTAATATTTATTACATAAATCAAAAATAAAATAAATTATTTTTACATTAGCAGTTTTTCCATATATCATTAACATTAATATAACATTCTTAACTCTTTATTTATTAATTACATAGAAAATACTATAGTATATAATATATATAAATATTTTAATAATAAATAATAATATATAATAATATATAATAATAAAATACATAATATGTATAATGCCAATAAAAATTTAACAATATTTTTTATAATAATACTAATATATAATTATTTTATTAATATATTTTTTTTTTAATATATTATTTATGTATTATTACTTTAAAATAATAAATTCTATATATCTTTTTGAAATTTAAAATAAAATAAAAATTAAATGGTATTAATAATAAATTTTGAATCTTTAAAATTAGAAAAAAGAAATAAAAATATATTGAAATAAGTAAAACAAGCTAAAACAATTTTAAATATATATAAATATTCTTTTTTGAAACATTAAATAACATAACAATTATTTGGTTTCGTAAATTAAATTAAAATAAACATATTCTCTCACTAAAATACTAATAATATTAATAATAAGAATAAGAAATTAAAATAAAAAAAATAATAAAATAAACAAAACAAAATGAAATTTGCCACCAATTTATTAATTTTACTTATTACTTCAACAACACTTTCATTTAATTTAAATAATATAATTATAAAAGAACCAAAAACATCAAAAGAAGTCAATTATGAAGAAAAATCAACAACAGCAATTAAACAATGTGAAGATGGTTTAGAAAAATATACTGATTGTCTTTATGGTTCAAATAAATTTACTACGAAAAATATAGAAGAAGTATGTAATATATTTCATAGTGAAAAATGTCGAAATTTCTTCAAGGATCAATTAAATTCCGTACCTATTTGTTTAACTATACCACAAGAAATACAAAATAATTATAAAAATTTAATTGCTATAAGTCAACCCTCATTGAAATTCTTTTGTCAAAAGAATGAGAAAGAAAAATTTTGTCCAATGGTAAAACTTGAACTTTCTAATAAAAATAATATATCTGAAAAAAGATTAATGAATTGTGTGAAAGAAACTTGTAATTCAAAAAAATGCACTGAAGCAACATTAAATTTATATATTGTATTAAAAGATGCTATTGACCATGAAGAAGCCATTCTTAATGAAGATAGTGAAGCAATGAAAAATAATAAAATAATTATGAATGTATTACAAATTTTACAATCAGATGAATGTAAAAACAAAAATAATTCGAAGAAAAATAATAAAGAGAATTTTAAGAAGATTATAAGAAACATAAAATTATATTTATAATAAAAATTAATCTTTACAATTTATAGAAATTCTAATACTATTCAATAAAAAATAAATGTAATAATAAAAAAATAAAAATAAAAAAAAAAAAAATATCTTTAGAAATATGTTATTATTATTCTAAGATATATTATATCTTAGAATAATAATAATATAAATATAAATATGTCAAATTTAAAAAATTAAAACTTTATAAATCAATATATATCTTTTATATAAATGTTGAATATTTATATAATTTTATCTAATACTATTTTAATATAAAATTAAATCTAATGTTATTTTAGGTTGACTAAAATAAACCATTAATGGATTTTAATACTTGTCAAATTAATAACAATTACAATAGAACAATTAATAAAATAATAGTATAACACATTTTATTATTATTATTATTATTATTATTAATTAATTAATTAATTAAATATATATTCATATTAATAGTTTTGTTATAAATATTTTTATATTTTATTTATTTAGTTATTTATGTATTTATTTAATATTTTATATTTTTATATTGATTCATTTATTCTTATTTTTATTTTTTTTAAGTTCATTCTTTATTGATATTCAATTTCTTTTAAATCAATATCTATTAAGTTTTTTTTTTTTTTTTTTTTTTTTTGTTATTTAAAATATATATATATAATACATTTTTTTGTTCTTAGTTTTAAAAATTATCGAAACTCCTAAAATATATAATTTATTTTTATTTATTTATTTATTTATTTATTTATTTATTTATTTATTTATTATAACAATAGACTATACTTTTTTTAAAAAAAAAAAAATAATAAAAATAAGAATAAAAATCTAAACGAAATATGTTTAGTTTAAAAAGATAAAATAAAAATAAAGAAAAAAAAAAAAAGGTGATAGAATAAAATACAATAAATACTCTTATTATATATATATTTATTAATTTTTTTTTTATTTTTTTATTTTTTTTCTTTTTAATTTTTTTTTATTTATTATTATTATTAATATTTTATTTTAATTTTTATTAATTTACTTTTTTTTTTTAACTTGTTTTTATTTTATAAAAAATTTGTTTTACTATATATTATTAGTTTTATTATTAATTTATATATATTTTTTATTATATATTTTTATTAATTTTTTATTTAATATTTTATTATTATTATTATTATTATTGATTTATTTATTTCATTATTATTATTATTATAATTATTATAATTATTATTATTAAAAAATTGATTTTCTAATTATTTCATATTATAAGAAATTTAAAAAAAAAAAAAAAAAATTTTTTTTCTTATTGATAAAAATAGGTGTATAAAAATGAAAAAATAAATAAATAAATAAATAGTAATTATTTATTAAATTTAAACATTGTTACGGTTCTTTAATAAATCAACCTTTTCATCCTCTTCTTCATCAAAGTAGTCATACTTTGATAATATGTTAATTAATTTCTTATAATGCATCCACCAAGCCTTCTTACCAACACGATGCTTCATATCCGTTTCATTAGCTAAATTTTCAACTGGTGAGAAAACAGTTTCAGCACCACGAATACCAATAACACAAGCAGAATCTGGTTTTGGAGTGTAAACATTTGAAAAGTTTTCGTCATCCGTTTGTTGTTGTGGTTTGTTGAATTGTGGCGTACCTGGAATGTTGTGATCTTTTTTCTTTTTAATGGAAGCAAAAGCCTTTTCTTCAATCCAATCAATACATTTAACCGCCTGTCGAACAGCACGAATTCTATCTAATGGAGATGGAATACCACCTTGTTGAAGGTGACCAAGGACAGCAGTACGAGAATCAAAAAGACCCTTACCTTCTTCCTTAAAGATAGCAGAAATAACATCAGTTGTGTAGGTCTTACTAGCACATTCATTACGAAGAATTAATCTACCTTCATTTGGAATACCCTTAGCATCTTCTTCACGGTAACGTCTAATCATATGACGAATATCTCTTTGAAGCATATCTAGGGTAATACCTTCTTCTGGAATATAGGTACAAGTAGCACCAGCAGCTAAACCACCAACAACAGCTAAGTAACCACAATGACCACCTTGAACTTCAACAACGAAAACACGCTTACGTGAAGCACTAGCAGAAAGCTTAATACGATCACAAGCTTCAACAATAGCATTAATGGCGGTATCAGAACCTAATGAATATTCAGTACCTGGTACATTGTTAGAAACCGTAGCTGGAATTTGAACCATAGGAATACAGAAGGATGGATAAATGTTTCTGCATTGAGCTAAAGTAAGAATACTACTGTAGGCTTCGAAGCCACCAATAATAATTAAACCTTGTAACTTAAGTTTTTGGAAATGATAAGCAACAATACCTGCATCAATAAAATCATTAGAGTTGACATACTTTAATGAACTATTGTTGGAAACTGGAAGTGGTTGTACACGATTCGTACCTAATTCAGAACCACCACGAGTAGTCCAACCACTAACTTGTTGCCAAGAAAGAACTTCAACTTGACCCTTAGAAAGACCAGAGAAACCATTGTAAATACCAATTGGTGTATGACCTCTATTAAGACATAATCTAACTGCAGTTCTTGTAGCAGCATTCATACCACCAGCTGGAGCACCAACATGCATAATACCAATTCTTAATTTTCCTGGACGTTCGTACTTTCCCTTGTATAAATCGTATAATGTACTTTCTACATAAGCATTGTATGCATCCTTGAAATCAGGATCACGTAATTCCATAGCTTTGTTGAAATCTTTCTTTGAAACAGCTTCACTAACAGAGTGAGTTAAAGAAACAGCTTCCATTAATGGAATAGTAGTGATCTTATTTTGTTGAATACCAATCATTGGAGATGGAGTTTCAGGAGTTGACTTTAAGACGGCCTTAATAGCTTCATCGGATTGAATAGTAGCTAAATATCTATCGAATGCACTTGGGGCACCACCTCTTTGAACATGACCTAAAGTCGTAACACGAGTATCTAAACCTAAACGTTTTTCGATAACCTCCTTAACGTAATTAGCCTTAATTGGGTTTAACTGACGATCAATAGCACCTTCACATACAACAATAATATTCTTTCTATTACCCTTTTCACGTTGAGTTTGAATAATTTCACACATTTCATCTTCCCATTGACCATCAATAAAATTAATTGGTGGAGGTCTTTCTGGAAGGAAAGTCCAATCAGCACCAACAGCAATAGCAGCCATTAAACCAAGCCAACCGCAATGTCTACCCATTACTTCAACAACGAAACATCTTTGATGAGAAATAGCAGTTGAAACTAAAGAGTCAAGAGCTTCACAAATTCTATGTAATGAAGTATTGGCACCAATGGTTAAATCTAATTTACAAAATATTTAATTTAAAAATTTTTTATTTCAATAAACTTTAAATAACTCGAAATAATAAATGTTTATTTCTTTCATCTTTATTAAAAAAAAAAAAAAAAAAAAAAAAACATTTATTTATATATATAGATATTTATACATACCAGTAGCAGCCATATCATTATCAATAGAACCAACCATACCAACAATGGTAAGGTTTCTATATTTATCAGCTTCTTCTGATGTAATACTGTCTAAAAATTATGAAATATCAACCATATAAAAATATTAATTATATAATAAATAAAAAAATAAACATATATTTAAAAATTTTAATTCATTAAAAAGATATAATTAAATATAACTAAAAAAAAATATTACTGTTTTGAAGTAATTCATCAATATAAGTTTTCCATTCTGCTCTTAAAAGATCAGCACCAGTTAAACTACCATCACCACCAACAACAACTAAAGCATCAATACCATTCTTAATAAGATTTAAGGCAGCCTTTATTCTACCTTCTTTTTTCTTAAAATCAAGACATCTAGCAGTACCAATAACAGTACCACCCTATATAAAAATATGGGTATATATTAGTATCTTAATAATTATATATATATATATATATCTTATATAAATTCTTAAATTTATTATGTAATATTTAATATAATTATTTATAAATTTTAATTATATAATTCTATTAATTAACATATTTCTCAATTGTTATTTAAATTTAAATTTAACTTACTAATGACATTAAACCTCTAACGTCATCCCATCCAGCTTTCTTAATCTTATCGCCACCATCGACAAGACCTTGATAACCTTCAAAAATCAAATATGGAATACAACCACGAGCTAAAGCACACCTAACAGTAGCTCTGACAGCACAATTCATACCAGAGGAGTCACCACCACTGGTCATAATACCAATTTTCTTCTTTTGATTAGAACCTCTTTGAATATTAACAGCTTCAGTACTAATATTAAGAGCCTTGAATCTAGCTGGATCAATAGTTGAATCTTCAATAGCATCAGTTAATGGAGTTTCTTTGTTATCAAAAACAATAAGATTTAAAAGTGGATCATATACAAAAATTTGAGTATAAATTTTGTCAGAACCAATAATTGGGAATGAATGCTTACAGTATGGTTGACCTAATCTCTTAAATATTTGTTCGATTTCCTTTTTTTTTATTAAAAAATATTATATATATATATTAGCTTTTAATAACCCTGTTACAAATAAAGTATATCTCCATAAATTAATTATTTATTTATAAAATAAAAGTATTATTAAAAAAAAAAATAAATACTTCTAAACTATTAGAAACTAAAGATAAGAATGTAGCTTCATTTTGAATTTGTTGAGTAGATAATATCTTAAGTTTCTTTTCATAAACAGAAGTAAATTCAGCAACAGCAAAATCGGCTTGAACAGCAAGAACAACACGAATTTTAATATCATTAACAGCTTCAGATGTTTTAAGATAAAGCCAGCGTTCTTCTGTTACTATTTTTTCTTCTTCATTTGGATTTTCATTATTTTCTTCATCGTCAGAAGAAATATTTAATGGCCAAACTTCAGTTGTAGAAGGACCTAATGCATCACTATTAAAACCAGAAACGGTTTTGAATCCTAAAGCAATGTAGAATTCAATAACAGCTTTATATAACTGCAAGTTTGGTGCAGAAATAGTTAAATGTGATATACCAATAATTGAAGACATGCTCTTCTAAATATTATTATTTCTTATAAATATATCTTTACTGTATCAATTATTATATTCTCTGTAATTTTCAAATAAATATTTGTATATATTATATTCATTTTAATTAATATAAATATAAATAATATATATATATACTGTTAATATTTATTATTATTATTATTATTATTATTATTATTATTATTATTATTATTATTATTATTATTATTATTATTATTATTATTATTATTATTTAAAAAATAAATAGATAAAAAATTCGTTTTTATTTTATTATTACTATTTATTATTTTAATTAATTATTAATTCTGATCTTATAGTTTATATTATAATTTACAAGAATATTTATAAGCAATTATTGTCTAAATAAATAATTATTTACAAAGTAAATTTTATTTTTTCATAATTTTTACTCAATAGAAATCTATAAATTCTTTTTTTTTTTCTTTTTTTTTTTTTTTTTTCTTTTTGGAAATACTCAATAATTATCTTTCAAAAATGTTTACTCCATTTTTATCCAGTATCACTTTATTTTTCCTTACTTTTATACTAAATTTATAATATTTTTTTTTAAATATATCTTTATGTTGTTATAAAAATATAATATTAATAAATAAATTTATAAATTATTTTTATTAATAATTTTCTTTTTATAATTCAAAATTTTGACTTATATTAATTCAATAATATAAGTCAAAATTTTGAATTAGTTTTTCATTTGATAACACTGGAAAATTATTTAATTGTGTTAGTTCCTAATTAATTTTTATTGCTTAATCTTTTGAAATTATTGTCATTAAATTATTTTTTGTTGGTTTTAATTTTTTTTGAAATGTTTTACTTTAAAAAACTTAAAAATTTAAATTAAATCAAAATAATTTATCTGTTTTCTTTAAAAAAAAAATAATAATAATAAAAAGTATAAAAAGTAACAAATAATAATAAAGAGATAAAGGGATAAAATATAAATATATATATATATAAAGTGATTATAATACTAAAATATTTACATTATTTCTATTCCAAATGGAATTCAATATAATAGTTATAATGATAATAGCTATAGTATTAATGAGGAAATAATAATAGTTAAAAAAAAAAAATAAATAATAAAATAAAAAAAATAAGAATATAAAATAAAAAATAAAAATGAGCTTTGCAATTAAAAATTAAAAATAATTTTAAAAATTTAAATATTATTTTTTTATTATTAATAAATAAAACTAAAATTATTACTATTCAATATACATATAAATGTATATATTACTATATTACTATTACTAAATATATATATCTTAACATATATAAATATATAATATAAATTATTTTGTTTGTGTTTATTTATTATTAATTATTTAGGAAAACAGTATCATTAATTGAAATATATAATATTATAATTATATTGAATAATATATTTATTTCTAATTGAAATTAAACATTTTTTTTAAATTTATAACATATATATTGAAGTTTATATTTAACAGAAAAAAAAAAAAAAAAAAGAAAGAAAAAAAAAAAGATTAATAATTATTTTTGATAATTATATTAAAATGTGATTATCCATAATTCATTTAAAGTATATTGTACTATACTTCAATATATAAATATATTATAATTGAATTTAAAATATTTATTATATAAAATATTAAAAAAAAAAAAAAAAAAAAAAAAAATAATGACAAATTTATGGTTTTTATCCTTTATGTTCTTAATTAATTATGGGGTAATAATAATCTGAAATAAAAAAAAAGTATTTTAAATATTATTAAGAAAAGAGAACAGTCATATTTAATTTTTTTAGCCAATAAATTTTGATCTATTTCATTAGTGAATGTATTGATTCAAAAAATGAATTAATTAAATTTTGAATTTTTTTTCCTCCGAAAAAAAAAAAAAAAAAAATACTAAAAAAAAAATTAATAATAAAATACTTTAAAATTCATTAATAAGTTATATGTATTATATATATTTCATTATGATTATTTTATTTTCTTATTTATTTATCTATTTATTTATTTATTTATCACTTATTTATTTATTTACTTATCTATTTATTTATCAATTTATTACTTATTTATTTATTTATTTATTTATTTATTTATTTATTTATTACTTATTTATTTATTTACTTATCTATTTATTTATCAATTTATTACTTATTTATTTACTTATTTATTTATTCCTCTAGCTTATCATAATTATTAATACTCTTATATGAGTTTTATCATTTGAAATAGAATATATTACAAATAATATATTATTTGTAATATATTCTACAAAGCTTATATTTAAATAAGAAAAAATTAAAGTTGAAAATTAATTCAAAAAAATTATTGTTTAAAAAAGTAGTTTGTACAACTCATAAAAGTTTATAACAAAAATAACTCTCTTTTTTTTAATCTAAATTTTCATTACTACTGCTCATAATTATACCTTTACTACATATATATATGTATAAATGTTTCCTATAGATTAAGTTATAGTATTAAATCAAATATTAATGAATTTTATTTAATACATATTAGTCATTAATTATAAATTAATATCATTAATCAAGGTTAATATTAATAAAAAATAACAATTATTAGGATTGATATTAATTATTAATATTGTGGAAATAAAAAAAAATAAAAATAAAATAATTACTATTTGTTTCGTAATAGTTATGGTCATTTTATTATAAGTTATATAATTTTTGATAAAATGGCTACAATTTATTATTATATGAAATTCAATTTTATAATAATTAGTAAAAAAAAAGCCAATTTTGTTTCAAAAAAATGTTTATACATTATTAACTTATATTTATTTATTTATTTATTTATTTATTTATTTATTATTTTTTATCATATTTCTATATATTTATCCTTTTTAATCAGTTGAATTTTATTTTTTGTCGTTTAAAATTTAGAACGAAGCAGTAATACTAATAGATTTATTTAATGTAATAATAAGAGTAATAAAAGTAGTGGTAATGATAGTGGTAGTAATAATAGTAATAGAGTAGTGGTGGTAAAGTGGTATTGGTAATATTATGATTATGTAGTTCTCGTTGAATTAATTTTAAATATTTAACAAAGTAACCTTTTTCAACTTCATTATCATTAGTAAACTTGAATTAATTAAGCCTAAGACTTCAATAATCTAACCAACAATATTTTTTAAACCTATACAATATGGATTATCTGTACCTTTATTTAATTATATAGATTTTGATAATTATATTATTTTAACTATTTTTTTTTTAAATATAAACTATTATTTTTTAAAATATATATATATTATAATATATAATATGTAATATATTATTTATTCTAATATATTATTTATGTATTTATAAATCTTTTTTTTTTTTTTTAATTAAAAATATAATATTATTTACTACAATACTTTCCATATAGATCTTGTATATTATAAATTTATATTAAATTATTTAATGTATGAATAAAAATTAATAAAGTTAATCTTTATTTATATTAACGTATAAAACATTTTTATTTATTATTTTATAATTTGTTTTGTAAAGTATTACATCTTAATTTATTTTTTTATAATTATACATTTTAGAAAATATTTTATAAAAATAATTTCCTAATCGAAAAGAACATATTATATTAATTTGGAAATTATTTAATAATAGATAGGATAATAATTATAAAAAATTTTAAATAGAATAGAAATAATTATTAATTTTAAGAATAATTAAATACAATAATAAAAAAAATATAAAATTTATAAAAAATAAAGTAAATTATTAGAAATTGTTTATTCACAATAAAAACAATTGTAATAATTGAAAGAAAAAAGTAAAAAAGTAAAATAATAAAAAATAAAATAAGAAAATTAAAAAAACAGGTAGATATATAAAATTATTATTATTATTATTATTATTATTATTATTATTATTATTATTATTGTTATTGTTATTTCTTAAAGAAAAATAAGAAATAAAATAAAATAAAATATAGTATTTTGTGATGGTATTTGTTCATTTGATTCATTTTATTAACATTTCATTAGAAGAACAATAAATTTATATACATTTTTATTATTATTATTTAATATTTATTAATTATGGTATTGTTAATATAAATTAATGTTAAATTATTATTTCTTAAAAATTATAATATATTTTAAGTAAGAAGAAATGTTTTATTAATATAAAAATTATTAAAGATCAGTGAAAAATGTAATATAAATGAGTTATTGGTATTAATTTCAATATTAGTTAATGTTAGAACTTATTAATAAATACTTATAAATGAATTATTAATATTTCATATAACAGTTATATTTTTCGTATATATAAATTATTTTATTTTAATATATATTTAAATTTTTAAATGAAATGATACATCAATATTAATATATTAAGTAATTAGTAATAATTATTATATTTAAAGTTTAATTAAGTATATATATTAATTATTTTATTTACTTATTTATATATATATATTATTAATATGTTTCCAAAATAACAAATTAAATATAAATTTTATATCAAAAGAAATAGAATCAAAAATAATTTCAAAATATAAAATACTAAATATATTTATTTACAGAGCAAAATTAAAATTTAACAATTCAAAAAAATAATAATAATAATAATGAATTTAAAGTTAGTTACTATATTTATAACTTTGTTTTTATCATTAGTAAATGCTTTTGAAGTACCAGATAATGTTTTCATAAGTAATTTACATCGTCAATTTGAAGTTAGTACAGCTCTTGTTCGTGAAAATGTTGCAATTTCAGTCAAAGCTAAAGAAGATGATGTTAGTTATTTCTATTTATGCTATAAGAAAGAATTAATTCCACATATTTCTACAATGACAGCGTTTATTAAAGAGGATGAAGATAAAGTTCTTCATATCACTCAAAAAGATGATAACGATAGGTAAATAAAATAAAATAATTAAATATAATAAAATTTTTATTAATTAAAAAAATATAACTTAAATTTGTATAGAAATATTATTCATATTGTTATAGTAATTTTTAATATGGTTTATGTATAAATAATAGTTATTTATTGTTGTTATTGTTAACTTTTTTTTTTTTTTTTTTAAACAAAGTGATTTAACTTATTTTAAGGTTGATTTGGAAGAACCACTTAAATCTGGTAATAGAGTAATTGTTAATGTTGGAGCTACATACGTTAAAGTATTAAAACCATATCCAAAATACATTGAACAAAATGATGATCAATATGTTTTGTTTAAAACAAATGTTTATTATTTATCTCCATATAATGTTACTAAACAAAAAACTACATTCCTGTAATATTATTATTATTTTAAAATAATTATATATATATAAAATTTAATTAAATATAATTATTATTATTATTATTATTATTATAATTATCATTTTACAATAGGATTGACGATACTATTAAATCTTATTCAGAGGAACCAGGACCTGTTAAAGAAGAAAAAGATAATGTATACTATGGTCCATATGAAGATATTAAACCAGGAACTGAAAAAATTGTTTCTCTTCATTATAAATTAAAAGATAGATTAATTCATTTTGAAAAAATTGAAAGAACTATTGAAATTTCACATTGGTGCCACACTGTTAGTTATAAGGAAGATCTAATTGTTCATAATGATGGTTCAGAGTAAATATGAAATATTATTAATTTTATAATTTTTATAGTTATAGATATTGTTTGTTTTTTTTTTTAAAAAAAAAAAAAAATAAATAAATAATAATATATAAAAATGTTTATTATTTATTACTATTATTATTATTATTATGTAAAACAAAAGTGTTTTTTGTTTTTTATTATTATATTCTCAAGATATTTTATATTATTAGAATAAATATTATAATTTTTTTTTTTTTTTTTGTTTTTTTTTTTTTTTTTTTTTTGTTTTGTTTTGTTTTATTTTGTTTTTATTTTTATTACTTATTCGTTTATTTATTTTTTTATATTAAATTTTATTATTAAAGATTAAAGAATAATTTCAATAGAATCGCTTTCCAAAAATCTCAATTTTATACTGAAACTCCATCATCAGTTAAAGATATGATTTTTATACTTCCTCCAAGAGCAGAAGATATTTTCTTTGTTGATACTATTGGAAATGTTTCTACTTCCGCATATCATAAAGATAATACAAGAACATTATTACAAGTTTTACCAAGATATCCATTATTTGGTGGATGGAAATATACATGGAGTCAAGGTTACAACAATCCATTAGACGGAAATGTTAAATATAATTCAAAATTAAAGAAATACATTTTCCAAGCTCCAATTTTATTATCATTAAAGAATGTTCCAATTGATCATTTTAAACTTAATGTTATTTTACCAGAAGGTGTCAGAAATGTTGATGTTCACCTTCCATATTCTTTTGATTCTGACAAAAGAAAAATGACTTATTCTTATTTAGATACAACTGGAAGACCAACAATTGTTTTAGAAAAGGATAATGTTTGTGATGATCATTACCAATATTTCCAGGTAAATTTATATTTTTAAATTATATAATTTACGAAATCAATATTTATACTTAATTTGTTTTTATAATAATAAATTATATTATTATCATAACATATATATATATATTATTTATTTATATTAATAAATTATATTAATATTTTAATTTATTTTATGTTTTATATTATTTTATTTTATTTATATATAATATAAATATATATATTTTTATTTTTATATATATTACATATGTATATTAGATTTCTTACAGTTTACCATTCTATTTCACAATTCAAAAACCATTAGTTGTTGCCTTTGTTATTTTCACTTTATTTGTAATTTCAATGGTTTGGACTAGAATAGATTTAAGTATTGTTAAGGTAAATTTAATATATATATATATATATATATTATTTTTTACTATTTTATATTTAATTTATTGTTACAATAGTCGTAACAATAATTTATAGATTAAATAAGTGATTATTAATTAATAATATGATAAAATTCATTATAATTAAAGGATCCAAGAGCTGATCTTCATGATCTTGCTGTTTCATATTGGGAATCTGTGGCTGGTGATACTAGTACTGCTCAAAAAGTTTTATCAAAACTTATTAGTGTTAATGAAACATATATTCAAACTAGAGATGAAGAAGCTTACAAATCATCTGTTGAAAATGTTTATATAAAATTAGAAGAATCAATTAACGCTTTAAATAAAACTCAAGATCTTTTGAAAGATATTGAACAAAATCAATTAGTTAAAAATATTAAGAAATTAACAGATTTGATAGAAGATAAGAAAAATAAAATTAATGAAAAGGGTAAGAGAGTGCTTAATGCTAGAATGCGTATTGAAAGAATGGATTCAGAAGCTAAAGGAGCTGCCGAAATGGAATTATTAAAGAGAGAAGAAGCTTTTGATCAAGAAATTAAAGATATAGATAGTAATATAGAATCTATTGTTAATACACAAATTTTATAAGTTTAAATTCATTTTTAATTTTATTTAATTTTATTTTTTTTGAAATATATATATATATATTAATTATTAAAAATTAATTATTTAAACAATATTTAGCCCATAAATTAAAAAAAAAAAAAAAAAAAAAAAAAAAAAAAAAAAAAAAAAAAAAAAAAGAAAAAAGAAAAAAGAAAAAAAGAAAAAAAGAAAAGAAAAATAAAATAATAATAAAATAACAATCTCATCAATTTATTTTAATAACAAATAATATAAATATAATAAATATAAATTTAAAAGAAAATGATATTAAATAAATATTAAATAATAATAATACTAATAATAAATAGAAAATAAATAAAATTAATAAATAAAATTAAAATATAAATTATTAAAAAAAAAAAAAAAAATGAAATAAAATTAAATAAATAAAGAATTAAAAATAAAAAAAAAAAAAATGCATCTAAGAAGAATTAAATTTTATAAAAATAATAAATTGGAAAAAAATATATATAAGTATGTTTATTATTCATGTTTTATATTTATTTAATTTATATACAAAAGTTTTTTTTCTATTTTTTTTTTTTTTTAATTGAAATTTTAGATTTTGAATTTAGAATCGGATGTGAAGCATTTCGACATAATTTATGTATAATCAGCATAAATATTTGTACAATGAGTATAAATTATGTAATACGCCACAACTTTCAACGTATATTTTTATTTATTGTATTTTAGCATTAAAAAAATAAAATAAAAACTAAAAAAAATAATAAATAAAAGAATAAATAAGTTTTCTGTTAAGAATTTTATTTTATTTTTATTTATTTTCAATTATTTAATTTTCATTTTATTATTATATTTTATTATTAAATATTTAATATTTTATTATTAAATTAATTAAATAATAAAATAAAATTTATTTTAGTATTAAATATTTATTATTAATAAAATTTAAATATTGATATTGATATTAATAAAATATAATGATATTGATATTAATAAAATATATTGATATTGATATTAATATAATTTAAACTATATATATTCTAGTTAATTATTATTATTTATAAATTTAGAGCTTGTATAATTCTAATAAGCATTTATACCATAAATCAATGATATCATTTTTATCACATTTTTTATCAATTAATTCGGATTCCTTTTTTTTGTATTTTTTAATTAAATCATTGATTTCATCAGTTTTTGTTAATATTCTTTTTTTTTTTTTTTTTTTTTTCAAACTAATTCAATTTTCCTTTTGCAATTATTGTAAGATAAAGATTCTTCTCTTTTTAAATGATAAATCAATTCATAGAAAGAAGGTTTTTAGTAAAACAATTTTTTTAAGTAATTGTTAAAAAATTCTGAAGCATTATTTGTTATGTGGTTTATATCGTTATAATAATTCCAATATTGAATATCATATTTTTATAAATAAGTCTTATTAAAATATTCCAAAAAATTTAAAAAATGGAAATAATTATATATTTGACATATAATTTTAATATAATTATAAATATCAAATATATATTCAGGATTTATAAAAGGAAAATTTGTAATAGCTTTATAAAACAAATAAATTTTATGATTACTTTCAACTTCATTATAACATAATTATTTTTTTTGAACTTCTAACGATCTTTTATAATGCCATACACAATATTTAATAGTAATATTAGGAAATATTTTAATGGCAGCATTGGATATACCTTTTTCAAAATCACAATGCAAAATTTTTGGTGTAACTATAATATTATTATTATATTTACTTGTATTCTTTTTTAATTCTTCAAATGACAGTTCATAGGTTGCTTGTTCTTTATTATTTAATATAGATAGTGATGTAATGTAAAACCTATTTATTTCTGGAGCATATATTCTTTTTATAAACACTTGATAACCAAATATTGGTGCAATATAAAATGTACCATCAGCAAACATATTTTTGTTGTATTTAATAAACAATTCTGTTTGGAATGGTGATTGAAAAATTATAATATTAGAATTTTTGAATATCATAAAATTTTCATCTCTTTCGTTTATATAATATTCAGATTCATCTGGAATTTCATTAAATTTTGATATATCAGGAGGTAGTTGTTTTTTTATATATCTTGATATTTGAGATTTAATTGAATTATATTCAGGGCATATCAATCCAATTTCTTCAGATATTTCATTATATATATGTTTTGGATTTATATCAAATGGGATTGAGGTTTTTCTAATTTCATTTTTCATTTTATGTTTTACTATTGATACAGATACATCATATTCTTTTCCTGGATGAGTATGTTTGTTTTCATATTTTCTTACTTTATTATTATCATTTAGAATAATGTATGATTTACATTTTTTAACGGTTTTATATTCAGTACATTTGAATAATTTTGTACTATTCGTTATATACCTTAAATTAAATTTATATTTTTTGTTTACAATGATTTGGTTTTTTTCTTTATTAGTTTCACTTATTTCTAATTGATCATCCATTTATTATAAATATTTTAAATTAAAAGTTTTATTTTTTAATTTTTTTTTTTTTAATCTATTTTTTTTATCTTATATTTTTACTCTTTTTTTTTTTTTTATTTTAAATTAAAAGTTTTATTTTTAAATTTTTTTGTTTTAATCTATATTTTTTTTCTTATATTTTTATTTTTATTTTTTTTATTTTTTATTTTACTATATTATTTATTTTTTTTATTTTTATTATAATCTATTTTTTTTATATTATATTTTTATTCCTTTTTTTTTTTTTTTTCTTTATTTTATTTCAAATTAAAAGTTTTATTTTTTAATTTTTTTGTTTTAATCTACATTTTTTATCTTATATTTTTATTTTTTATTTTTTATTTTTTATTTTTTATTTTTTATTTTACTTTATTATTTATTTTTTTTTTATTTTTATTTTACTTTATTATTTATTTTTTTTATTTTTATTTTATTTTATTATAAAAAATTTAACCCTATCCTATTCATTTATTTTTATAAGCCACATTGTAATACATGAATAAATGATTTAACATAAATTATGTCGAAATGCAATACTCCCTTTAGAATCCAAATTTATGTTAAAAATACATATAAATTGTATATATGTATATATAATACATTTCAAAAAAATTTCATAGGGTTTTTGATGATCATTAACTTTTTTTTTTAGATTATTTTAAATATCAAATTTTTATGTAAATTATTTTAATTAACGTAAATTATTTTAATTAAAATTAAAATTTAAGACCTAAATCATTTTTCATTAAAAAATATTTTTAGTTTAAAAAATTTTTATGGGACATAAATTTTGATTTTAAATTAATTGGTGGATATGTCCTGAATTATTTTAACAAAAAATGTTAAAATATATCTTTAAAATTATGAATTATTAAATATTATATTAACAAAAAGTATTAAAATATTTTTTTTTCAAAATTAAATATTATTAAATATTATTAAATATTTAATCAAATATCTCTTTAAAATTAAATATTATTAAATATTATTTCATTATTTTAAATAATATTTAATAATATTTAATTTTAAAGAGATATTTAACAAAAATATTAAAATACATCTTAAATAATAAAATTAACATATTTAACTCAATTTCAGTTTAATATTAACATATAAAAATTTCATAAGATTTTTATTTTATTAATATTAAAGGGAAATTTACATTATTATACCGAAATCTTTCTGACGTTTATGCATTTTCCAAGTGAGCTAGTACATATCTCTTTGGGTTAGGTTATACTGGCTTCGCTTCATGTGAAAGTTAGAAACCGAGAAAAAGCGTATTAAAAAATTCTCAGTAATAATGTGCATGTCAGAGCGCCAATGCTGAATACTCAGGGACATTATCTTGCGAAACCATACAAAAGTGTTGTGATTACCATAATATTCCTACGGCCCTTGTGGGGGAGCTGAAACAAAAGGCCACATTTGAAATAAAAAAAAAAAAAAAACTACACAAAAAATTTTTATTTGTTAATAAAATAAATTTACACAAAAAATTTTTATTTGTTAATAAAATAAATTTAAATATAATTATATAGTAAGGAATCTTTTATTAAAAATTATAATAATAAACATATAAATATATATATATATATATATAATTATTATATATAATATTAGTTTTCAAAAATATTTTATATAATTTAAATTATATTTAGTTTTCAAAAATATTTTATATAATTTAAATTATATTTTATAATCACAATCCAAAAAAAAAAAAAAATATTTATTATTAGGACCTTTCTTTTTTAATAAATTGTTTTATGGCTTTTTTTTTTTTTTGTTTATAATTTAAATTATATTTTGTAATCCTTACAAAATTGTTTTTTCTATTTTTCTATTTTTATTTTTTAGTAAACCTTTAATTACTAATAATAATAATAATAATAAAAAAATATAAATATAAATTTATTAAATGAGTAAATATAAAATTTTTGTATAGATATATATGTTAAAATAATTAATAAGTGATATGAAATGGGTATGAAAGAAATTATTTTTGGAATATTTAAATTATATTAAATGGTTATATATATGAAATTATTTTTGGAATAATTAATATAAATAAATTTTTAAAAATTTATTATTTTTTCATATATAAAATTTAATAATAATTATAATTCTTTTATCCACCAAAATGAAAGTAGAATTAAATTACATTTAATTTCCAGTTTAAAAATAATATAATATAAATAAAATTGATTAATGAAAAAAATACCATTTTTATTAATAATAATATTAATCTATAAATAATAGTAATTATAATAAATTTTTAGTTTACAAGGTGGTTTATTATTTTTTTATTATTTACTATTAATACAAAATATCTTTATTAAAATAAAATAAAAAAAAAAATGTATAAATATTTTAAAATTTTTTTTTTTTTTTTGATTATTCAAATTATTTATAAATTTCATTATTGTTTTAATAAATAATTTTTAAATATATAGATACCATTAAAAATAGATACCATAGAATTAAATAATTATTATTATATATCATTTTTGTATTGAAAAAGATTTATATTTATTGTTTAATAAATAAAATTTTTATAGATATACTGATTTATATTTAAAAAAAAAAATAATTATCATAATTTAAGAACAAAATGAAATTTCAACAAATTATTCCATTAACTATTTCTTTAGCCACTTCTGTTTCTCTCGTGGCTGGTCAAAATTTTTGTTCAAATGTCTATCATTCCGGTCAGAGTGTTACAGAATATTATAATAAAGTAGGATCCATTGGAGGAATTAACTATGAATTATGGGCTGATAGTGGTAGTAACAGTGCTACCTTCTATTCAGATGGTTCATTCACTTGTTCTTTCAGAAATGCAAAAGATTATTTATGTCGTACTGGTCTTTCCTTCGATAGTACTAAAAAGCATAATCAAATTGGACATATGTATGCAGATTTTAAAATTATTAAGAAAAATATTTCGAATGTAGATTATTCATTTGTTGGTGTTTATGGATGGACTAGAAATCCTCTTATAGAATATTATATTGTTGATAATTGGCTTAGTCCATATCGTCCAGGGGATTGGGTTGGAAATAAGAAGCGTGGTGATTTTGTTATTGATGGAGCAGTATATACTGTCTATGAAAACAGTCGTTATGGACCATCGATTGATGGTGATACTCAATTCAAACAATACTTTAGTATTCGTCAAACACCACGTGATTGTGGTACTATTGATATCACGGCCCATTTCCAACAATGGGAAAAGCTTGGAATGATGATGGGAAATTTACATGAAGCCAAGATTTTAGGAGAAGCTGGTAGTAATGGATACGGTACCAGTGGTACAGCAGATTTCCCATATGCCAAAGTCTATATTGGATCTGGCAATAATGGAGCTAATTATGCAGCTTATAGTAACAATAATAATAATAACTACAATAATTACAATAATAATTATAATAATAATAATAATAATAATAATAATAATAATAATGGTTGGAATTCATGGAATAATTGGAATCCATGGAATAACTGGAACAACAATAACTACAATAACAATTGGCACAACTGGTGGTAAATTAATTAATTATAATTAATTATAATTAATTTACCTAATTACATATTGAAATTAATTCGATAAAATATTATTTAAAATTGTTATTATTAGTATCAATAATTAATTTATTATATACCTATGAAGAATAATTATTATAAAAGATATTTACTAATATTAAATATTACTATTATTTAAAATAATAAATATATAAAAAAAAAAAAAAGATACCAAACTAGACTATTATATTATTATCATATTCAATAATGAAATGTTAAAATTATTAATGTAAAGTACGTTAATAATCTGTTTATTTTATATAAGGTAATTTGAATTTATAAAGATCATGTGAAATACGATACTTATTAATATTTAATGACAAATAAACTTTATTTTTTTATTAGAAATATTAATATTTAATATATTATTAAATAATTTTATGTATAAAAAATTAAAAATAATAGAAAAAAAAATTTATTAATATTTAATGACAAATAAACTTTATTTTTTTATTAGAAATATTAATATTTAATATATTATTAAATAATTTTATGTATAAAAAATTAAAAATAATAGAAAAAAAAATTTATTAATAATTGATAACGAATAATTGAAGTAGAAATTAATTAAAAAGATAAAAAAAAAAAAAAAAAAAAAAAAATAAAAAATAAGAATTTATTATTTACTTTTAAGAAAAAATATTTTTATGTTGAATTGTCAATATTAATTTTTATCTTTTGTTTTTATTCATTTTAATATTTATGAATTATTTTTATTAGCTTAATTATATTATTTTTATTTATATTAATGAATTGATTAGTTTTTGAAATGTATATAAAATATATAAAATTCTACTTATATATATTTTTATTTATTTTTTAGAATTAATGGTATTTACTATTAATTATTAAAGTATAATTTAAATAGCTAATAATTAAACTTTTAATTTAAAAAATAGCACCAATTGTTATTTAAAAAACATTTAAAAATTTTTTTATTTCCAAATGTTTAGATTAATCAAATTGTTAGTAATTATTAATATTAAACTGAAATTGACATTATTACACTAAAAATTTTTATTGATAATATAACAAATTTAACAAATTATGTAATATTTTTATATATGTAAAATTTTTATTTCATGATCTGATCTCACGTGATTATCATGCCATTAATGTCAACGTGATTGTATTTCAATTAAACACGTGATATTATTATTTTTAAGATATGAAGAACATACATAGTTCAGATGTTAGTTTGTTAATAATGAATTTTATAATTGTTTTATACAATTATCTTCCTGACACTTAAACCGTATAACACTTTATTTAATTTCAAAAAAAACATTACCATAATTAGGGTCGTTTTGAGGAATTGATGTATAAATTGATTTATATAGATCAATATTATATATTGATTTTATGTTTAATTGAAATATATTCCAATGTAATTTTCGGCTATAGAAATGATAAAGTATTAAATTATATATTTTAATATATTTTTAATATCCTTGGAATAGAAAACTTTTTCGAATGTAATTTTATATCCATTAATTATGCCATTAAATTTTCCAAATCCTTCAAATGTGCATGTAGATTTATTTATACATTTCATAGTAAAATATATATATATATATTTTTGTAAAATTTTCCAAGATAGAAATATCATTTATGATATGTTCGCTGGATACTGTATCATGAATCCAAAATATGGTTTTAGCCATAGAGTTAACATATATATTTAGAAATATAATTTTCTAATAGAGTATTTGCATTTTAAGTTTGAAAAACAGTATCTTCTTTCAATTTTTTTTTGGTTTATTTATTATGTGATTGCATTTAGTATAGCATTATTCAAAGTTATATCTAACTTGTTTCAAAAATTTGACTTAGATCCGTTATTAATGTTGAGTCGTCCGATAATATCAATGTCCATTCGGTTATCAGATCATAGCTTTGTTCACTGTCAATGGAGATATATGTAGGAACGTATAGGGAATACAGCCCCAGGCAGACATGTAACGACATGTGGAGGGGCGACGCTGTACTAGTATTAGTATACCAGTAAAAATCACACTTTAGTTATATCTATTATGATTATAATGAGAGATGGATACTCATTATATGTGTCTGAATTATTATTTTATTTCCAAATAATAAATATTTATAATTTAATATTTGTATTTATGAAATACAAATATTACTATAGTATATAATAAAGAAATAAAATATTTCATAAAATAAATATTGATATTGAAAATTGATCAAATCAATATTTATTTTTATATTAATTTTTTTTTTATTTTTAAAATTTATTTTTAATTTATTTTACTTTTGTAAAGAAAAAAAAAAAAAAAAAAAAAAAAAAAAAAAAAAAAAAAATTAAATATTAAGAGAATCTCCTTAATTTTAAAAATATAAATTTAATCTTTGTTTTGTTTTTATATATTTTATTTTATTTTATTTTATTTTTTATTTTTTAGAAAATAAAAATATAATCCCTTTTTTTTTTTTTTTTTTTTTTTTAAAAAAAAAAAATAAAATAAAATAAAAATAAAAATAAAAAATTTTCAAACGCATATAATATTAATTATTTATTTATGTTTGGAAAATTTAAAATTAATGGATAATTGAAAAAAAAAAAAAAAAAGAAAAATGAATTAAAACCAATAAATAATAATTTAATAATTTTATTTTTGAAAAATAATGGTTATATTTTATAGTATTTCCATAATATTTCATTTTATATATAATTAATCAATTATATATATAATTTATTTAATTTATTTTATTAATTAATTTACATACAAATTTTTCATTTCAAGTTTAATTCATATTTTTATAAAATTTAGAAATATTAGAGAGTATTATAATTAAAAAAAAAAAAAAAATTCGTAATTGTTATAATTGATATAAAACAACAACAACAATAATAATAAAAGACATACAAGAAATTGCTAAGTTAAAAAAAAAAAAAAAAATTGTTGGAGAAAAATAATTTAATTTAATAATGTTAGGATCTAATTCAGAATCAACCTCGAATAATTCACAGGGTAAGAATGATAATAACATGGTAATCAAAAATTCCCCAAGTAAAAATGAAACTTCTAATAAAAAATCAACTTCAAAAAGTAAGAATTCACCAGTAAAAAATATGAAATCTCCTAATAAACATAATTCACCAAATAAACCTAAAGGAGAATCTTCAAAACGTTTAAGAACAATAGATTCATTTTTGATTTCTTTACCAAAGTCTAAAAAAGTAAAAAATCAAGAAAAAAATGAAATTGATAGTAATGTTAATGATAATAATAAAAGTAGTAATGAAACACCAAAAAAAATATTGAAAAAAGAAGATGGTAAATAAATTTAAAATTTTATTATTTTATTTAATTTAAATAAAAAAATTATTTTTTTTTAAATAAAAAATTAAAAAAATAAAATATTTAATAAAATATAATATTATTTATAAATTTTAATATATAATTTGAGAATTTATGATTAAATATGCAATTAAATTAATATACAAAAATTAATAATTTAACTGTTATAATACTAATAATAAAAATATGTATATATATATATTTATTAATATACGTAAATGTAATATAATTATGTATATGTAGATGAAGATAATTTGGTTATTTTAATTGAAAATAATGAGAAAAGTAAAGTAAATGATGAAGTTGTTATATTAGATGATGATGATGAAAAAATGCATTTAGAACAAACTGATAGTGATATAAAAAAGATGGTTATTTTAATTGATAATGGTGATAAAAAAATAGTGGAAGACGAAAATGATAATATAGAAAATAATGATGATATAATATTAATTAATGATTATAAGAAAAATAAAAAGAAGGAACATGAGCTAAAAGAAGAAAATAATAAAAAAATTGAAAAGAATAATAATGAACTAAAAGAAGAAAATAATAAAAAAATTAAAGAAAAGAATGTAAAAGAAGATAAAAATAAGTCGGAGATAATTAATTCAAAGGAAAATAATAAAAAAATTGAAAAAAATAATAATGAACAAAAGGAAGAAAATGATAAGAAAATCGAAATAGTAAATATAAAAGAGGATAAAGAAAAATCAAAAAAGATTAACAAAAAGGAAAGTAAGAAGAAAAATAATCAAGATATTAAACTAAATGAAAAGGATATAAAAAATATAATAAAGAAAGAGGATAAAAAAGATAATTTTAAAGTTGAAAGTGATAATAAAGAAATTAAAGAACAAAAAAGTAAAAGTAAGAAAGATATCAAGTATCAAAATAATAATAATAAAAGTAGTAAAAAGGAAAGGGAAAATATTGAAAGTGAAGGTATATATATATATATATATATATTTTTTTTTTTTTTTTTTTTTTTTTAAATTAGTATATTAAATTTAATTTAAACAATTCTTTGGATTATGAATAATAAAATAAAATAAATTAAAAATAAAAAAACTCATTTAAATTATTTAAACATTTAAATTATATATTAATAAAATTAATGTAACAAATATTTAAATTATATATATTATTAAGATGAATCAGATAATTCCTCTGACTTCGATTCAGATTTAAGTATTGATACTTTATCATCATTTTCAAGTTCTGATTTAAGTATTGATTCTGAGGTTGAATCAAGATTAAATAGTCGATCATCATCGATATTAGATGTCAATGAAGAAAATAAAATAAAAGAAAATAAGGAACCAATTGTTAATGAAAAAGCTATTATTAATAATAAGAAAAAGAATTCAACAAAAGAAAATCAAATAGAAAAAAGTAACGATAAAGAAAGTACACAAAAAAATTCTCCAAAAAAGACTAAAAGTTCAAATAAAAATAGTTGTAAAAAAGATAATGCAAAAAAAGAATCGAAAAAGGAAAAAAGTAGTAAAAAGGATGATGTAAAGAAAATAGAAAAAAGAAATAAAAAGAACAATAAAAAGGATTGTAAAAATGACAATGAAAAAGAAAATAAAAAGGTTGATAAAAAGGATAATGAAAAGAATAATGATAAAAAGGTTGAAAAAAGTGAAAAACCAATAAATGAAGAAAATATAACTGTTCAAAATAATATTTCAACAAATAATAAAAATAAGAATAAAATGAAAATAGATGGTATATTGATATTCAATAACATATTATATATTTTTAATATTTTATTATATATTGTCGTATAAAGATATAAAGATATAATGATTGATATCTAATTTTTTTTATTAATAAATAACATTAATAATATATATATATTTAAAAAAAAAAAAAAAAAAAAAAATAGAAATTCCAGATAATGAGGTAAATATGTCATATTTTTTAAATTTATATTTTTAATATCAATGAAATAATTTAAATAATTAATAATAATCATATATTAAATTTTAGATTGTTGAATTAAAAAATAAAAGAGTTATTTTCCATGAGAAGAAAGTTCAAATTGATACACTTTCTGAAACATTAATTGGTATTTATTTTTATTTTTACTATTTTATTTTTATTTATTTTTTTTATTTTTTTTTTTATTTCATATTATTAATTATTAAATTATTGAATTATTGAATAATTGTAAAAATATAAAAAGAATTATTATGCTTTCATGAATATAAAAATTCTCAAACTGAACCAATATCTAAGATACCAGAAAGATTTAATTCATTAATTGCAAAATTAGTTCAAGATAGGTAATAATTTAATTTTTTTTATTTTTTTTTTTTTATTTTTTTATTAAAATAAAAATAAGTAAAATAATAATACTAATAATAATAATAATCAAAAATTTTTTAATATATAAAATTTGTATATTTTTTATTATAATATTATAAAGTGATGCAACAGAAAATAATTTAATTAATTCAGTTTATCAAAGTTTATCACCGACAGATGAAGATGATGAAGATGATGAAGATGATAGAAGTATATAAAAATTAAATTTAATTTTTTCTTTCTTTTTTTTTTTTTTTTTTTTTTTTTTTTTTTTTTAAAAAAATCATATTAGAAAAATATACTAAGATTAATTAAAATATTTAATTATAATTAAAGATGAATCAAAACTATTAAAATCAGCTGTATTACAAGCAATTCGTAATGTTTCGATAAGAAAAAATTATGGAATTGAAAAAGAAAAATCATATTATCCAGTAAATAGCATAAATTTTAATATATATATATTTATATTTTAATTCTAAGATTATTGAATAATAATAAATAATAATACTATAAATTGATATAATATTTTATATATTAAAATAAAAACAATTATAAATGCTTTTTATTTTTACTTCAGAATCTAGCTATTTTTAGATGGGAAGTTAAAAATTTAGAGTGGTTACCAAAAAATATACAAGAAAAAATTAAATTTAGAAGATTAAGACGTGAAAGGGTTTGGATTTAATTTTATTTTATTTTATTTTATTTATTTATTTTAATTTTTTAATATAATAATAGCAATATAATTTTATTGATAATAAACTTAATTGGATTATTAATGAAACTTTTATTATTTTTAATAAAATATATTTTATGTTAAAATATTAATAAATGTTGAAACTAAATAGGCATCAGAAATATTAAAAAAAATAGTTGATAATATGTCAGAAGATGAAAAAAATAATTTATTTAGAGGAAAAAAGAGAAAATCCTTAATAGTAGAAGAAAACAAAACAAATGATATTGTAAGAATTGATTATAATAAGTTTTAATGATTTGGTAAATTGCTATTTAAAATTAATAAATTATTATTATAAAATTATATATATTTATATATATCAAGAAAAAGGAGAACAATATAAATAATGAACAAAAGGATTCTGATGAAAAAGTATTAGTTTTTCACAATAAATATACATATTAATTATATTTTTGATATTAATTTAAATATACTAAATATCCAAAAAAAATTTTTTTTTTATTCTATATTTATAAATAATTATTTTTACTTTATAAAAAGAATGATAAAAAAGTTGACAAAAATGATGATATAAAGAATGATACCACACCAAAGGAAAATGAAAAACGAAAAATTGATCAAGTAAGAAATATATAATTAATTTTATACAAGAAAAAAAATATTATTAATATTACGTAAATTCATATTTATTAATTTATTAATAATGTTTTGCTTAATTATGAATTAATATAAAGTTACAAGGTCAAAGGAGTATTGCTGGTTTCTTTTCTCCAATAAAGAAAAAGAAGGTTGAAGAAAAAATTATACCAGAAACTATACAAGGTTATTATTTAATATATAGTTTTACTTTTTTTTTTTTTTTTTTTTTTTTTATATATTTTATATTTTATATGTAAATTATTTAAAATTTCTAAAACATATATATATATTTAATAGAAAAACAAAATATGGAATTTGACAATAGATTTAAGTCATTTTATATTAAATCAAATACTAAGATTGCTCCATTGAATTATTTCCAAGATATTAAAGTTGAGTATAATTTTGATGATAATGCCATGGATGTTGATAATAAAGAAGGTATATAATATATATATTTAAAATTTCATATTTAATCAATATTTTATATCAATTTTATTAATAATTTATTTATTTTATTTTTATTTTTATTTTTTTTTTTTTTACGTTTTTTTTTTTTTTTTTTTTTTTTTTTTTTTTTTTTTTTGTTTGTTTGTTTGTTTGTTTGTTTATTTATGCTTTTTGTTGTCTTTTGTTTTTGTTCTGAATTAAATCTTTATTGATTTATTAATTAATTTAAAATAATTATTAGCATCTCTTGAAAATTATTTATCAATTATACGTCAAAGAAAAATGAAAAATTTAATAAAGAAACGCAAAGAAGAAAAGGAAAAATTAAAAATGGAATCAGATATTATTGATTTAACCGAAGGAGGTGTTATACCTCATTATAAAATGAAATTATTTCAATTTTTTGAAAATCATAGACCTGCATATTATGGTAAAGTTAGATATATTTATTAATATATATATTATATACAATTATCAATATTTTTTTATTTTTTATTTTTATTTTTTTTTTTTTTGAAAAATAAAAAAGGTACATGGAGAAAGAATACTAAAGTTATTTCTGGAAGACATCCATTTAAAAAAGATACAGAATTATTAGATTATGATTTTGATAGTGAAATAGAATGGGTTGCCGATGAGGAAGGTGAAGAATGTCTTAGTGATGAAGAAGATGAGGAAGAAGATATTATTGAAAGTCAATATGAGCAAGGAGATGATGTATGAATTAATATAATATATTTATTATGAAAATTTAAAAAAGATGTTCATTAATTTATTAATGTATATATTTGGTTTATTATATATATATATATATATATTTTTTTTTTTGTTTTGTTTTTATTTTATTTTTTCATATAATAGGATGGTTGGCTTGTACCTCATGGCTATTTATCTGATGATGAAGGTGTTGAGGAAGATATAGATAAAGGTATTTATTTATTATTATTATTATTTTAATGATAATGAAATAAATTAATATGACTCTAATATTTTAATCATTAGTAAATAAATTAGATAAAAAGAATGATCCAAAACCAATGAAGGTTGTTCCATTAATTCCTGTTATTATTGGACCAATATATGCAGAAAATTCATATGATGAAATACCACAAGATGCAAATTTAGCTCAATATACCGTTCAATTGATTGATGAAGGTAAATTAGAAAAAAAAAAAATAAATAAAAAATGAGAGAAAAAAATTATTTTAAGAATTAATATCTATTTGATATTAATAATTAATAATTTATAAATATTAATTATTTTTAACTTTTAATTTAAAAATATATAACTACTTTCATTATTAATATTTTAATATTTAATAAATAGATATGAATTTACCATTGGATCCATTTAAAAAATATCCATCTAATGATGATAACAATAATAATTCAAATGAGGATATTGATAAAAAGTTAAAAATAGTATTTCCAGAAGAACATTTATCTATTTTTGTTAAGGTAAATTTTAATAATAATAATAATAATAATAATAATAATAATAATAATAATAATAATAATAATAATAATAATAATAATAATAATAATAATAATAATAATAATAATAATAATAATAATAATAATAATAATAATAATAATAATAATAATAATAATAATAATAATAATAATAATAATAATAATAATAATAATAATAATAATAATAATAATAATTATAATAATAATAATAATTATAATAATAATAATAATAATTATAATAATAATAATAATAATAGTAATAATAATAATTATAATAATAATAATTATAATAATAATAATTATAATAATAATAATAATAATTATAATAATAATAATAATTATAATAATAATAATAATAATAATAATAATAATAATAATAATAATTTCATTATTATATATAAATTTATTGTATATCTATATGTATATTGATGATATAATTTAATTTTATTATATGTTGAAATATATTTATATATTTTAGATTGTACAATATTCATTAAAAGGTATGATAAAAATTATAGACGAGGCTAAAGAAATGAAAGAGTAAGTCGAATAATTATTTATATACGATTAATAAGTATTATTAATAATTTTTTTTTTTTTTTTATTAAAAACTAATATATTTATATATAAATTAAAAATTATTTAGATTTAAAAATATACCAAAAATACAAATTGAAAAGAAATTAAGAGAAATTGCTGTAAAGGAAAAACCAGAAGGTGCATTTGTAAGCATTTATATATATATTATTAGTTTATTTAAATATTTTTCTCAAATAAATATATAATATTTATTATTAAATTTTAATATTATTAAATTACAGAAATCGTGCTGGTGTGTTAAAGATGAAATTTACAAAAAATTAGTAAGTTATTAATATACGATAAAGTTACAAATTAATTATTTTTTACATATATATTATAAATAATAAACTTTTTATCAATTCTTTTTTTTTTTTTATAATTTATTTTAAAATCATAGAATATACCTAAACCTGAAATACCAGAATCATTAAAGATTGAAAATGCCGTAACATCGCCAAAGAAAAATAAATCTATATTTAAGAATATAAAATCACCATCAAATAGTGATAAAAAGAAACCATCAAAAGAGCCTATACTAAATTTTTTACCCCAAAAGAAAAATACTACTAGTTCAACGGAAACTGATAAAACTATCATTATCGATTAAATAGTAATAAAACAAAACAATAATAATAATAATAATAATAAGAAATAATTTAAATTATATGTATATGGTTTATTATTAATTGATATATTATATGTTAAAATGAATTTATATTTATTTTTTTTTTTTTAGGATATATTATATCAATTAGTAATAAAATATATATATAATCTAATTAGTAAATCGAAATATAGAAAATAGAAAATAAATATTAAGAAAATATAGATTTAATTTAATTTAAATCTAAAAACTATTATTATATATGTATATATTCTTGATATATTCATATATTATCATTTATATTTTAAAACATCTTTATTTTATTTAAGTATAACAAGAAAAAAAAATTATTTAGTATTTTTTTCATTAAATCTATTTCTTTTTTTTTTTTTTTTATTTTATTTTATTTTTTTTTTATCACTATTTTTAATATATATTATAATAATTGATCATTAATCATTAATCTTTCTAAATTATTTATTAATATAATAATTAAAACACATTTTTTATAAAATAAAGTCAATAATAAAAACAAAAGTGTATATAATTAAATAAATTAATAATAAATAAATAATAAATAATTATAAATAAATATTAGTAAATTATTGTAATAAATAATATTAATAAAAAAAAAATACTACTACTACTACTACTACAACTACTACTATTATACTACTACTACTATTACTACTACTACTATTATTACTACTACTACACTATTACTACTGCTACTACAACTAATAATAATAATAATAATAAAATTTTTAATATATTACGAAGGGTTTTTTTATTCACTTTTTATATATAAAATTTAACATTTTAAATAATGGTTCTTCATTAAAATTTTAATTATAAAACTATGATATTCTTAAATTTATATAAATATATAATCAATAAAATAATAATTTAAATTTTTTAAATTAAAATTTATCGGAAAAATGAATCAATGAAATTTTAGTATTAGAAAAAACAATATATAAAAAATATTTTCATTATTTCTTTTTATGTGTATATGAAAATAAAAATACTCATTAATAAGAATTTTTTTTTTTTATTTTTTTTTATTTTTATTTCTTTATTATTTACATATATAATTTTTTATTTATATCTTTTATTTTAAATACATATATATAATAAACTATATAAACAATAACAGATTTAAATAAGAAACAATAAATAAAGTAAATAAAAATAATTAAAACAATTGAAACAAAGAAAAAAATAAAAAAAAAAAAAAAAAGCAAATTAACAAATTATAAAAAATTAAAACAATTGAAACAAAGAAAAAAATAAAAAAAAAAAAAAAAAGCAAATTAACAAATTATAAAAAATAAGATAAAAAAAAAAAAAAATAAATATGAAATAAAAAAAAATAGAAATAAAAATAAAAATAAAAAATAAAAAAAATTAATATAATAAATTAATAAAAAAAAATAAAAATAAAAATAAAAATAAAAAAAAAAAAAATTAATATAATAAATTACTAAAAATTAGATACTAATAATTATACTAATATACAATTATTAAAAGTGAATATTTATCAAAGTATTATTATTTATTTATTAATAACTGAAATTAATTTTATAGATATCTAATAATAATAATAGTAATAATTGTATTCAGTTATTAAAAAAATATATTTTTCAATATATCAATATTAACCTCTTAATAACAAAAATTTGTTCCATAGTAAAACATTATAAAACATTATAGTAATTAAATATGGGAAAAGTTACAGATAGAAATGATTTAATTATTGTTGGTATGCTTGGTAGCATATTATATGCTACAAGTGACTGGATTATGATGTACGGTGATCCAACATCATTAAGTGCTAAGTCTTCATGGTTTACTAAAGGCACAGCTCAAATATCAGATTGGAGATATATTTTAGCAATGATATTATCTTATCCAGGTACAATTTTATATGCCATTGGGTTATTTTCTTTTGAAAGATATATTCCACAAGAAAAGCATAAAAAAATGTTTCATTGTTTAAATATTATTAATCTTACTACTTGGATGACATTACACTTAATTTTTATTATAATAATGTATGCTTTTCATTTTATGATGACGAATGGTTATTCAGATGTAGCAATTCCAATTTCTGAAGCTTTATATACACATTTTTCATGGATTTTACCAATGAGCTTTTTATACATGTTTCCATTTTTCATTTACTTTTTCATACTTATCGTTACAGGTCGAACCACATTCAAAAGAAAAATGGGTTTTGCATATATGTTTCCAATTGCAATTATTTCATTTATTATTGCTGGAATACTTCCAGATAGTGCATTTAAAAAAGGATTTATTAATGCTGCTGTAAATCAGAGCATATTTATATCATTTTTCATTTTTTATTTACATAGTTATTTCATATCTATTTCTGGAAAAAAAACAAAGCCTTCAAAAAAAAAGTAATTTGTAAATTTTCTAGTTTATGATATTTTTGAATAATAATAATCAATATTTCATATTTAAATATATATATATTTAATATATTTTATTTAACATAATATATTAATAAATAAATAAAATGAATAAATAAATTGGAAAGATTATATTAAATAATTTATTGACTTTACATATTATGAAAAAATGTTATAAAAAAAAAAAAAACCCTTTATAATTAATTATAAAAATTATTAATATTTAATAATTCAGAAATAAAGTTTTTTTTTTTTTTTTTTAAAATAATTACTAATGATAAATATTTTAAATATAAAGTTTTATTATTTAATTTAAAATAATATATATGTAAATTAAAAAAACTATACTCTTAATCTACTAGCTAATATTATTCAATTTCATCCATATTTGAATATAGAGGTAATAATATAACTAATATTATAATAATTATTGTAATTATATATAAAAATTATTTTTGTAAATAATAATTTATTTCAAAAATATTTCTTGGTATTTAATTAATATATCAAAGAATAAATTATAAATATATATTACATATTGTAAATTCTAGTGATTATTTTTTTTTTTTATCAAAAATAAATTAAATAAATATTAAATTTTTTTTATACATAAAAACTTTTAATATCATTAAAGTTTGTGGTGTCAATGATATAAAGGACTTAATATAATATGTTTCAAAAAAATTTTTTTTAACGTTGATTTTCAATAAATATTTAAATTTCATTTAATTAAAGTTTTATGCTTAATTTTTTATGATTAAAATTTAATATAATTTTTACTTTTCAATATGGGTGACATTAGCTTTTTTTATTGGGTTGTCTCATTTTCATATTTTTTTAAATATATTTAAATATACAAATTTTTGAGTAAAAAGGAAATATGATTATAAAGAAACAAATATATAATAAAGTGAAGAGGAATTATATATGATTTTAAATATGATTTTAAATATGATTTTAAATATGACTATAAAGAAATAAATATATAATAAAAATATAGCATAACACACAATATAAATTAAAATAATAATTAATTATAAATATGATATATAATAATATATAATAGTACAAAATGATATAATAATATATAAATCCTAATAATAAATAAATATTTAAATTACTATATATATGTTTTATCATTTTAAAAAATAAGGTTTTATAATTTTGTTTCTATATTCTATATATTAAATAATAATAATAATATTATTATATATATGTATTCTTTTTTTTTTTTTGGATTTTTTTTTTTTTTCATTAACAACTTTAAATTATATATTAAAAATATTATAATGAATATTTTTATGAATACATAATTTCTTTTTTTATGTTATTTTTATCTATTGGATAATTCTAAGAAAATAAAAGTTAATATACAAAAGCAAAAACACGTAAAGCAATGAATACTATATTTATATTACTACATTAAGAATTATATATGATAGTCAATAGAAGATTTGCATTTTAAAATTAAAAAAAAAAAAAAACAATATATAAAAATAAAAATAAAATAATAATAATAATAATAATAATAATAATAATAATAATAATAATAATAATAATAATAATAATAATAATAATAATAATAATAATAATAATAATAATAATAATAATAATAATAATAATAATAATAATAATAATAATAATAATAATAATAATAATAATAATAATAATAATAATAATAATAATAATAATAATAATAATAATAATAATAATAATAATAATAATAATAATAATAATAATAATAATAATAATAATAATAATAATAATAATAATAATAATAATAATAATAATAATAATAAGGTTAAAAAATTAAATCGTAAATAAATAATAGAATAATAATAAATATAATTAATAAAGTAAAAATGTATTCATTGTAGTAATATTCTTTTTTAATTTTTTAATTATATTTTTTATTAAATATTAAATTAGATAAATTATAATTATTTCCAATTGGAATATTTTTTTTATCTCTAAAGACAAAAATTAAAAAAAATACATGACTATGAATGAGTCAAATTATTTAAGTACGGAAATATTACATATTAAACTTGTATAATTATTAAAATCGTTTCTCCTGTTTATATTAAATTAACAATTTTGGATAAATGTAATATATGTTTTAATTTTTATTTTATAAAATATTTTGTTATCTATAATGGAATATTTAATTATAATAAATTAAAAAATAAATATTTTGAAATATTTCAAAATAAATAGATAAATAAATAAAAAAAAAAAAAAAATTATTGGTTTACAATCATTATTAAAATTTAACATTATTGACAAGATAATAAATATTTACCCAAAAATAAAAAAAAACTATATAAATAAAAAATTTTCTTAAATAAAAATTTTTTTTATAAAATAAAAATCTATTATTTTATATTTGATTTTTGATAAGTCATATATATATAATATATAAAAATTTTAAGAATTTTTTTCTTTATTTTTTAAACTTTTATATTTGAAAATAGTGAAAAAAAATTAAAATTGAATAAATAAAAATAAAAATAAATTAAATTAAATAATAAATATTATAGATATAAATATTAAAAAAGTTAAAATAAAGATGAAATTAGAATACTTTTTTTCCCTCTTAGGTTGTGCTGGCTCAACTTTAGCTTTAACTTCAAAGGAAATTACTAAAGAATTAGGACTTGGTTGGAATTTAGGTAACACCTTAGAAGCTTGTGGAGATTGGATTAACGGAAAAACTACCAAGCAATATGAAACGGCTTGGGGTAATCCTGTAACCACCGAAGAAATGATTAAGGGTGTAAAGAGTTATGGTTTCAGTACAGTTCGTATTCCAGTTGCATGGAGTAATCTTATGTCTTCTAATTATACTATTAGTCCTTTGTTACTTAATAGAGTTGAAGAAGTTGTCAATTACGTCGTCAAAAATGATATGTATGCTATTGTAAACATTCATTGGGATAATGGCTGGTTCACAAAATTTGCTACTGATGGAGAAGAAGCTTTTATTAAATATAAAAGGATCTGGGGACAAATATCTGAACATTTTAAGGATTATGATGAACATTTGATTTTTGAATCTTTAAATGAAGAAGGTTGCTGGGAATCAATTTGGAATAATTATTCAAATGAAGGTGATAAACCTAAAGCTTTTGGTCTTTTAAATACTATTAATCAAAACTTTGTTGATATTTTCCGTAACTCTGGTGGATATAATGCTGAAAGATTCTTACTTTTAGCTGGTTATTGTACTGGTATTGATCACACTATCGATAAAAATTATATTCTTCCAAAAGATGATAAAGTTATGGTTTCTGTTCATTATTATGGCCCTTCCACTTTTACTATTCTTGAAGAAGATGCCGATTGGGGAAAAGCTGCTTATTATTGGGGTACTGAAGAAGAAATCAATAATATTACTAATGATCTTATCAAAGTAAAAACTCATTTTGTTGATAATAATATTCCTGTTATTATTGGTGAATACGGTACTGCTACTACAAATAAGGATCCAGAAAGTGTTCGTAAGTGGTTAAGAACTGTTGCAGGAAAGGCAACAGAATTGGGTATATGTCCAATTGTTTGGGATGCTGGCCAATATTTTGATCGTAAAGCCTTAACTTTCAAAGATCCACAAATTGGAGAATTATACAAGGAATTATCTAGTGAATTAAATAAAAATAATGGAAAATCATCAAGTGAAGCCTGCTGGTCTGAACCTGATTATCCATGCTGTAAAAACACTTGCAATGTTATTCTTAATGATGGTTCAGAATGGGGTTCCGAAAATGGTGAATGGTGTGGTATTCCATCTTCTTGTAGTACTATGCAAAAGGCTGCTGATTCATGCCCAGGATATCTTGATTATCCATGCTGTTCATCTTGTAACGTCATCTTAGTTGAAGACGACGGTAGCCGTTGGGGTGTTCAAGATAATAACTGGTGCAGTATTAAAAATAATTGTTAAAATCTAATTAACTCATTAATCTTTTATAATTAAATATATAAATGAAACAAAAAAAAAAAAAAAAAAAAAAAGAAAAAAAAACTATTATTTATGTATTTTAAATTATATAATATATATCATTATACTATAATAAATTATATTTTTAATTAATATAAAATTAAATATTATATCTTATTATACTATAATAAATTATATTTTTAGTTTTTATAAAATTAATTATGCAATTTAAAAAAAAAAATCAAAAAAAAAAAAAAAAAAATAAATAAAAAAAATCAAAAAAAAAAAAAAAAAAAAAAAAAAATAAATAAAAAAAATCAAAAAAAAAAAAAAAAAAAAATCGAGAAAAAAATTATTTATATATGATATATTAGTAAATAAATTTATCATATTTATTATTATTAATTCTAATATTTAATAATAATGATAAAAAAATAAAATAATAAAACAAGTTAAACTTAATCATTAAAAAGATATATGATTTTAAAATATTAAATAAATCATTAAAAGATATATAATTTTATAAATATTAAATAAATCATTAAAAGATATATAATTTTATAAATATTAAATAAATCATTAAAAGATATATGATTTTATAAATATTAAATAAATCATTAAGAGATATATGATTTTATAAATATTAAATAAATTTTAGTTCAATTTTTTTTTTTTTTTTTAAAAAAAAAAAAAAAAAAAAAAAAAAAAACTAGTTTAATAGAAAAAATATTTTAGTATCCAATAGGAAAATTAATATAATTAAAATAATATAAAATGTATAATTAATATAATTAAATAATACTAATACAGAATAATATAAATATTTTCAACCAATAGTAGTATTTACTTATATTTTTATAAAAATTTATATTATTAAAATTTTAATATAAATTAAAATGTTAACATTTTGTTCAATAATCTATTAATATTAATAATGAAAAGTTGGATGATATTTTTGGAAAAAAATATATATATATTTAATTTTCATTTAATTAAAAAATTAATTCTCATAATAATTTAAAAAATATAATATTATTTATTTATTTATTTATTTAAAATATCTTATAAAATTGAAACGAAAATTAAATTTATTTTATATATTATATGGCTTTAAAAATAATAAAAATTTTAATTTTTAAAATAATATTTCAAAATTTATAAGTTAATATATTAAAGATGATTATTCTTTTATAAGATTATAAGATTATATCAATTATGTTTATTTCATATTATGTGAATTGTAAAACATATTTCCTCTATTTTTTTTATTTTATTTAATTTAATATCGATTAAAATATATATTGAATCATTTTTTCCATACAAAAATTTATATAATAATTAAATGTTTTCATTTATTTTATTTCATATTATTTAATAAAATTATCATGATATTCTTTCAAATTATTCTGCTGATTATACAATTAGTCCATTGTTACTTATTAAAGTTGAAGGAGTAATTAATTATGTTATTAAAAATGATATGTATGCATTTGACAGCATTTATTGGGATTGTGAATGATTCATAAATTTTGGTACTATTGAAAAAATAGTATTTAGAAAATATAAGAAAGTATAAGAACAAATTAAAAAATATTTTAAAGATTTTGACGAACATTTAATTTTTGAATCAATAAATGAAGGAGACTATTGGGATACTCTTTAGAATCGTTATTTCAACTCTGGTAATAAATCTAATACCTATGAACTTTTAAATACTATTAATAAAAATTTTGTTAACAATATTCATAATTTTGGTATCAATACTCCAAAAGACATTTACTTTCATCTTGTAACTGTACTTGTATTGATCTAATAGTTGATAAAGCGTATGTTCTTTCAAAGATTGATAAAATTATGGTTTCTCTTCAGTGTTATATCCCTTCAACTATTGCAATTCTTGAAGAAGATGTGGATTGGTACTAATTACCAAAGCATGAGTAAAAAGAACTTCAAAATTAAACAAAAAACCTTCTAGCTTCAATAACATTAAGAAAAATAAATATAGTAATAATATTATAATAAAAGTTATTGTCACATATATGTTGCGAACGGACATTCCACAAAAAAAAACGACAATTCAATCTCAAAAACAGAGATAATAATAATATTAAAAAATCAAAATAATAGCAACAAAGAGAAGAAAAACCAGTAACAAGAGAAAAAACCATTGAATTATCTAGCAAATTCAAGAAACCATAATAATTATGACAATAAAATATTTTTAAAAAGTGAAGACTATTCTGATAATTCCAACAATTATGATGTAAACTTTGATTTTGAAGATGATAGAACACAAACGTATCAGAGAAAACAAAATAATAAAAAATTAATGAAAAATATATAATTTATTAGAGGTTATTCCAAATAATAATTTAAGATTTTGATAATATAAACAATAAATTAATTAATTATATTATTCACAATGAAAAAATAGCAGATAATGTTACATGATTTTATGATACAGGTGCAGATGGACATGTAACAAATGATAAATCTTTATTTATTAACTTCAAATATGAATCAATAAAGTTATTTTATGCATATGATTCGATTTGCCAATTTGAAGAATGTGGAACTTACGAATATTTCATAAATAAGCAATACATTAAGCTATAAAAAAGCTTTTATTTCTAAAAATGCTAATAAAAATCTTATTAGTGGTATAGAACTTGCAAAATAAATTATTATGGAAACAAAAAATAAAATAGCTAAAATATATTAATGATAATGAATGTAATGAAGAAGAAAATTATTATTATTATTGATATTTTCTTATAAAATTGTATTTTCTTTTAAAAAATTAATTTTGTTATTGGTAAGTTTCGTAATTATTTTTGAGTAAAATGTTAATTCTATTTGAATTGTTAATTTCGTTATAATTAATTTCTTCATTTAAATTATTCTTTTCAATTTCATTATTTTCAATTGAAATATTGTCTTCTGATAAGTTTTTGTTTTCTTCATTTATGTAATTATTATCAATATAATTATTATTTTCAATTGAAATATTGTCTTCTGATAAGCTTTTGTTTTCTTCATTTATGTAATTATTATCAATATAATTATTATTTTTAATTAAATTTTTATTTTAATTATTATTTTCATTTGATAAATTATTATTGTTTATATTATTATTATCTTCATTGACGATTTCAATTAAATAATTGTCTTCATTTAAAATATTGTACTCGTTAATGTTATAATACAATTTGAATCTTTCCATTTATCAAAACATTTGACTTGAGACAAAGCACACTTAGCTGACAATGGAGGAATATTTAAATCTTTTGAAATAAAATATATATTAATAAAAGATTTAGCTTTTTGTAAACCTGCAATCCATCTTAATCCTTTATTAATTAATTTCTGAGTATTATTTGTTCTCTCTTTATTTGAACCAGGTAAAGGTGCAAAGTAAGAGACTTTACTAAGTACATAAGAGTTAATTATAATCTTCTTAAATGGAATAGAAATTTTGGAATTAGAAAGAAATTTACTTACAGAAAAGAGAGCTTTAGTAACTTTAGAGTTATATAATTTAATAATAGGGTTCAACGATAAGCTTTTATCAAATGGTATACCTAAATAGGTATAGCATTTAGTTATTGGGATTGGTTGACCAGCAAGATGAAAAGTAGGATCTCTTTTATTTTGAAAAAGAGGTGTGTCTAGTTGAATCACCATCGTTGCACATTTGTTAATTCCAAAATTCATCATATTAAATTGAGCCCATTCATTTACCTTCTTAAGCATTTTTTTTAACTTAGTTCTTGATGGTGCGCATAGAACAATATCATCAGCAAAGAGTCCACCACAGCATCTAGATTCGTCTAAAGGAATTCCAAATTCCGAAAAATCATTAAAAATGTTATTAATAAATAGATTGAAGAGAATTGGTGATATTGGACAACCTTGTCTATCTCCTTTCATAATATTAAAAGATTCCGAATATTGATCATCAATTTTAACACTGACTTTGGAAGTCAAATATAGATTTTTTATAAATTGATAACATTTACCTCTAATGCCTAAAGCATCTAATTTATATAAAATATTACCTATTGGAACAGAATCATATGCCTTTTTTAAATCTAGAAAAGCAAGGTAAGTTTCTTTATTATCATTTTTACGCCTTTGACAAATTTCTCGAATTGAAATAAATAAACTAACACTTTCTTCTTTATTACGAAATCCAAATTGCACTGGCCTAATAAAATTATTTTTAAGTCCATATTCCGAAATTCTTTTGGAGACTATTTTCGAAATGAGTTTTATACCATTGTTAATCAGAGAGATGCCTCAATAATTCTTACAATCAGATAGATCATCTGCTTTTTTAGGAATAGATATAATACTTGCTTCATTCCATGTGCTAGGAAATCCTCCATTCCAAATTTATTTTGACAATATTTACTTTATAACGATTGGAATGTAAGAAGCTTTTAAGCTTTCTCAAAGCTTTGAATAATTAATGAAACTGAGTAAATTGATCTAAATAAGCATCCAGCAAAGGGCAATCTGATCTGAGAGAGATTTAATATTTTCATATGGTAAATGTTTTGCAATTGAAATCTTCTTTACATACTCTGGGCAGTGGAATGCAGAGCCTTTGCTTTAATTTCATTATCAACGCTGATTGAAGTATTAATTAATTCTTTAACCATATCATCTGTTGATGTTTCATCAAATTTGGATTTAAGATTAATTGTTAAAACAGAAAAATAATTATGGGGTAATATATTTATATTCTGAGTATTACAAATATATTTAGACTTTGAAATTTTCTTAGGTTTATTAAAACAATATATATATTTCATACAAAATTAAAAATTTTTATATTTAACCATATAAATGATAATATTATTTATACTCCTTTCAAAATTAATACTAAAAATATATTACAAAAAAATTATATTTATCTAAAATATATAACCAATTTTTATTATTCAAATTACACTAAATTTTTATTATAACTCAAATTTAACACACCCATTAAATTTTTAATTTCGTTTATATTTTATGTAGATTTTTTCCAAACAATTTTACATTATTTTACTTTTTATTTATTTTTATTATTATTTTCATTATTAATTTCTTTTTTAATTTTTTCTTTAATTATTATTTTTTTTCTATTTTTGTTTCTATTTTTGTATTTTTTTTTAATTTTTATTTATTTTTATTATTATTTTATTATTATTTTCCATTTTAATTTTTATTTTGATTATTATTTTTTTATATTTTTGTTTCTATTTTTAAAATTATATTAATTAAATTAGTTTTAAAATTTACTTTTAATAATTAGTAAATTTTAATTAATTCTATTTTAAATAATATTTTAATAATCAAATGATTAAAAATCTTCTTTTCTTTTCTCTTGTTATAAAATCTTCTATGATCTTCAAATTTTCATTAAAATGAACTTTTTTTTTATATGAAATTAAGCTACTTAAGCCTTACCAGCCATCTTAGCATCCATTTCATCAATACTAAGACCCTTACATTCAATAACGTAGAATTGAGAGTAAATCCAGGCGAGAAGACAGGCAGCAGCGAAAAGAAGGAATGTCTTGGTAGACCAGGCCTTCATAAGAGCTGGACCGACGAAGGCAATAATCCAGTTGTTAAGGAAGTTTGAAACAGTACCAACAGCAGAACCCTTAACTCTGACACGGAGTGGGAATACTTCAGCTTGGTAGACCCATGGGACTGGACCCCAAGTCCAGGCAAAGGAGAAGACGAATAAGAAGACAGAGGCGACAGCAAGATATTGCCATACCTTTCCATTATGAGTTTGAGTAGAGCAAGCCCAAGTAGAAATGTGGAAGGCCATCATCATAAGAGCACCAACAACTAATAAAGTCTTACGACCTAATCTTTCAATACCCCACATACCTGGGAAGGTAGAGACAAAGTTTACGAAATTGTTGATAATTGGAAGAACAACAGTAGACATAAACTTAGAGAAACCGATTTCATCGTAAATTTGTGATTGGTAGTACATAATAACGTTAATACCAGTCCATTGTTGGAAAAGTTGCATTAAGAAGGTAATGAAGGTACGACGACGAATAACTGGTGAGAAAAGTTCACCGAAGGAAGAGGATCCAGCAGCACGAGTAGCAGCAACATCTTCTTGAATAGCCTTAAGTTCATTTTGGACGATTTCATCAGAAGTAGAGGCAGCGTTAAGCTTGGCTAAAACTTCAACAGCTTCTTCATCACGGTCTTTAGAACATAACCAACGTGGAGATTTTGGAAGGAAACTCAAAAGAATGACGAGACCAAGACCTGGAATAACTTGGCATAAGAGAGCGAATCTCCATTCGAAATTTGAAATTTCTTTCCAAATATCTTGTCTTTTTTCACCTAAACCAGCTGGAGTAGTGTTGGTGTAGTACCAGACAACAGAGTTAATGATGGCAGCAACGATAATACCGAAAGTAATCATAAGTTGGTAGCAAGAAGAAAGAGTACCTCTGATCTTAGCTGGAGCAACTTCAGAAATGTAAGTTGGACAAAGGACACCATTACAACCAATGGAAAGACCAGTAATAAGACGACCAATGGCAATCATAGCCCAGTGACGAGCTGAAAGACCTTGAATGACAGCACCACAAGTGAAGATACAGGCACCAATCATAATAGTTCTTTGACGACCGTACTTTTCACCAAGGTATGTAGCCATAAGAGCACCACAAAGAGCACCAAGAACGAAACTAGATGTAATAACACCTTCAAGAGTAGCCTTGTTATCAGATTCATTTAACTTACGGTACATCATCTTTGCCTTATCAGTAGTATCCTTACCATTTTCATCAAGGGCATCACCATTCCAACTGTGGAATTTGAAGAAAATACGGAAAGCGTCCATAACAAGGACAACATTCATGACACCGACTTCATAACCAAAAAGAAGGCCACCAAATGAGGCAGTAAGTGCAACTAAAAATTGAAAACTATTCATTTTTTTTTATTAACTTAAATTAATATTATTATTATTAATTAATAATATTTTGATTTTTACAAATTTTTTTGAAAAATTGTTCCTTTTATATGAAATTCTCTCAGAATAGATATAATATTAATACTTATAGTATTTAAGATTTATATAATAAATGTATATTATGAATTAATATATTAATTTAATTATTATATATATTTATATATATATTAAAAAAAATACTCTATTTAATAAATAATAAATATAATAATAATTTAATATAATATATGATTTAATAATTTTAAAAAGTAATTTAATTTTTGAAACAAAAAATGATAAACTTTTTTAATATTTGGATTTAAATTAAAATAAAATAATATATATATTTGGATATTTATTTAAATATTTATAATAATCAAATTATGAAAAAAAAAAAAAAAAAAAAAAAAATACAAAATAATTGAAACATTAATTAATAAATATTTCACTTTAATTTATTAAAAAAAATTACAAAAAAAAAAATAAAAATAAAAGAAGTATAAATGGTAATAATTTAATAATAAACTGTAAATAATAATAAAATCATTAAAATTTTATAAATATTATTAATATTGAAAATTTTTGATTAATATTTTAAAAATATTTAAATTAACAAAAAAGATTTTTTGTACAACCAAAACAATATAAAAATTTCCGGAATTTTTTATTTGTTATATATTATAATACATTGTACCATATTTCAAAATTATATTATAATGTTCTATTATAATAAAAAACCTTTTTAATTTCTTTTTTTTTCATATATTTAAAAATTATTAATAGACTTTTTTCATATATTATTATTTTTTTTATATTAAGATTCTTTTTTTCATTTTTATACTTATTTTTATTTTTTTTTTTTATATTGATATTATTTATTCTCTTTTCCTTTTTCTTATAATTGATGTTTTATTTTGTAATTGGTATATTACATATTATTTTATTTTATATATAATCTTAATATAATAATTAATAATTTCATTACCTAAAAAAAAATAATAATAAATAAAATAAAAAATAAGATAAGAATTATAAATTATTCTTCTATATTATTTTTCTAAAAAAAAAAAAAAAGGTTTATTAACCATATATTTTTTTATTTTCATTTTTTAATAATTTTTAAAGTTTTTTTTGTACAATATTATGGTATAAAAAATTTCCTTATATTTTAATTAATAATATATTATAATATACTTTTAATATATTTAAAAATCACACTAGAATGCTTTAAGTAAAATTTTTTTTATATATTTTTTTGTACAACCAAAATTTTCCGGAAATTTTTTATTTGTTATATTTTATAATATTACCATATTTCATTATATTATAATGTCTATTATAATAAAAAATCTTTTTTAATTTTTTTTTTTAATATATATTTTAAATATGATTATAGACTTTTTTCTTTATTATTTTTTTTTATAATAATTTTTTTTTTTCATTTTTATACTTATTTTTATTTTTTTAAATTGATATTATTTATTCTCTTTTCCTTTTTTTTTTATAATTGATGTTTTATTTTGAAATTAGTATATTATAAATTATTTTATTTTATATATTATCTTAATATAATAATAATTTAATTAGCTAAAAAAAAAAAAAAATAATAATAATAAATAATATAAAAAATAAGAAATTATAAATTATTATTCTATATTATTTTTCTAAAAAAAAAAAAAAAAGGATTATTAAGCACATGTTTTTTTTATTTTCATTTTTTAATAATTTTTAAAGTTTTTTTGTACAATATTATGGTATAAAAAAAATCCTTATATTTTAATTAATAATATATTATATTATACCTTTAATATATTTAAAAACCACACTAAAATGCTTTAAGTAAAATTTTTTTTATTTAAATTTCGCTTTTCTTAAGTTTAAAATATTTTTAACAATTAGAATAAATAAAAAGAAAAAAAATAAAAATATAATGATAAAAAAAAATAGGGAAAAAAAAAAAGACCAAAAATATATATATTATAATAAATAATTATAATAAATAATTATTATAATATATAATTATTTGAATATTACAAAAATTTACATAATGCATATATTTTCTATTTTTTTTTTTTTTTTTTTTTTTTTTTTGATTTGTATTTAAGCATTTAATTATAGAAATTTGTAAACTCTGAAATATATTATTACTTTTTTTATAATGTACATAATTCGAAATTCATAATTCTTTAATATTTAATTTTTTAATATTTAATTCTTTTTTTAGTAATGAACATTTTTATTTTTTATAAATTTAATATAATTTATTGAATTAAATTAAATTTTAATTATATTATTTATTTTTTTTTTTTTTAATATTATTATTTTAGTTTTTTATGTTACTATGTTTATTAAATTTTTACTATTATGTTCTAGATTTTTTTTAATATTTATCTACTCTTTTCATTATCAATATCAATTCTATTAAAACTATTTAATATAGAACTACTGACGATAATAAAAGAATGATTATAAAATATTATAATCCTATTTTTTTAATATATTATAATTTTATTATGCCACTCAATAAATATTTTTTCTAATAATAAATTAATAATAATTAATTATTAATTACTATAATTAATCAAAAAAATAAGAATAAATTTGGTAATTTTTTTTTATATCATATATATTTCTTTTTATTTACAAATTTTGTAATATCAAAATAGAGAAAACGATATACATGTTCTTTTATAAATTTATTATTATTATTATTATTATTATTATTATTATTATTATTATTATTATTATTATTATTATTATTATTATTATTATTATTATTATTATTATTATTATTATTATTATTATTATTATTATTATTATTATTATTATTATTATTATTATTATTATTATTATTATTATTATTATTATTATTATTATTATTATTATTATTATTATTGATCATATATTACAAAGTTATTATAAATATTAAATTTGCCATATTAATTATAGTATGTATATTTTATTACAATTTAAATATGTTTTTGTTCTAAAATTTTCTTAAATTTATATTTTCTATTTATTTCTCTATTTATTAAAGGATTATTTATATGTTTTTATATGTATTATACATTTATATTTAATTTTTATTATTAAATTAATATATTAAATGATAATTATTAAATTGAATTCTAATCCTGATATATATTATAAAATGCTTAATCCGGAGTGTTGCATTTCGAAACATGACTTTTAAATATAAATTTGATTTGAAATTTAACGCCCCATATCTTTTTCTTTTTTGAATGATTGGGGGGTGTGTCATTTCGAAAATTTTTATTACATAAATTTGTATTTTGTTGTAGTGCATTTCGGAAAACATGGCGTATTATAATGTAATAAATAAATAAATGAATAAATAAATTATAAATGAATAAATAAATTTTTAAATGATAATAAAAATAATTAAGACAAACGTTTATTATGACTAAAAATTTTTTTTTTAGAAAATTAAATAAAAAAATATATATATAATTACTACATATATAAAATAATTATTATATTTTTTTTATTTTATTTTAAATATTATTAATTATTAATTATTAATTATTATTAATACCTTGTTTATATTATCAACAGAATTACATACGTAATTACATAATTGAATAATTAAAAAAAAAAATAAATATATAAATAGGTTTATAATTAGTATTAATTAGTATTTTTTATAATATTATATTAAAGTATTAATTTTATAAATTAAAATGTTTAAAAATTTATTAACTGCTTTATTAATTGCTACTGCATGCATTACTTATGTTTGTGGTATAAAATTGGTTGGACCAGCTATATATTCAGATATATCTCATCTATATTTCCTTAATTCTAGAGATTGCAAAAATACATATATATGTAAAGGTTATGGTATTATAAAAAATAGTAATCGTGGATTTTATGACTGTTTCCTCCGTAATTCAGTAGTTAATTATAGAGAAATCTCTGTTGGAGCATATCTTAGAGATACACAATATAAAAATCCAGATAAATGTAAATGGATTACTAGACATATAAGTACCATAATGGATGTTATTACACACCAAATAACACAAGAGGTGGATTTTCATGGAGAGGTTATGCTAATCGTGATGCTCTTGTTTATGATATAGTTGGTAAATACTGTCTTACTGAATATAGTTGGTGTTGACGTGGTTAAATAAATAAAAAATAGATTTTTTATAGATTAATTTTAAATTTATCATTAAACTAAATATTATTTTTTTAAAAATTAAGATAATATATAAGCCATATAAATATATGTAAGTTTAACATATATATATATATTAAATAATAAAGTATATAGGTGAAATAAATATAAAATAAGATAAAATAAAATAAAATAAAATAAAATAAAATAAAATAAAATATATAGTTGAAATATAAATATAAACTACAGATTGAATAAAATAAAATAAAATAAAATAAAATAAAATAAAATAAAATAAAATAAAATAAAATAAAATAAAATAAAATAAAATAAAATATATAGTTGAAATATAAATATAAACTACAGATTGAATAAAATAAAATAAAATAAAATAAAATAAAATAAAATAAAATAAAATAAAATAAAATAAAATAAAATAAAATAAAATAAAATAAAATAAAATAAAATAAAATAAAATAAAATAAAATAAAATAAAATAAAATAAAATATATAGTTGAAATATAAATATAAACTACAGATTGAATAAAATAAAATAAAATAAAATAAAATAAAATAAAATAAAATAAAATAAAATAAAATAAAATAAAATAAAATAAAATAAAATAAAATAAAATAAAATAAAATAAAATAAAATAAAATAAAATAAAATAAAATAAAATAAAATAAAATAAAATAAAATAAAATAAAATAAAATAAAATAAAATAAAATAAAATAAAATAAAATAAAATAAAATAAAATAAAATAAAATAAAATAAAATAAAATAAAATAAAATAAAATAAAAATATAATTATTTTATATATATAGGAATCTTATATATTTTTATTTTTTTTCATTTATTTTTCTAAAAAAAAAAAATTTAGTTATAATAACGTTTGTCTTTTAATTATTATATTTTATTATAGTAAATAAAAAAATTTAAATGAAAAGTAAATAATTTTAATTATTTATAATTTATTCATAAACGATATATATATATATTAATTTAAATAATATAAGAATTAAAAATTAAAACAATAAGAGTTGAATAATTGATCCTATTAAAATAATTAATTATTTGCATAGTAATATTTATAATGTTTGATCAATATGAATCAATTATTATTAAAATATAATAATAACAATTAGAATTTTAATAAAATAATAAAAATCTTTAATTGAATTTAATATTTTTAATAACATAATTAATTTTGAAAAGTATATTGATATTAATAAAATTTATAATAATATAATATTGATATTGATAATTATATAATATTGATATTGATATTAATAAAATTTTAACTAGTATCAAATAAATCGGTTTTAGTTATAAATTACTTATTAAAAATAACTAAAGATAATTTCTATTAAGATTATTAAATAAACACAATAGGTAAATAAATTTGTGTTTTTCTAGCATTTTTTTAAATTAAGATTATTAAATAAACACAATAGGTAAATAAATTTGTGTTTTTCTAGCATTTTTTTAAATTAAGATTATTTAATTATTATTTAAACGATTATAAATATAAATTTAAAATAAGTAAATTTGTATTTTTCTAGCATTTTTTTAAATTAATATTATTTATTTTAAATTAATATTTATATCGTTTAAATCAATTAAACAATCTTTCCATAAATTAACTAATTCATTTCTGTTGCATCCATTATAAAATAAATTTATTTCCTTACTTTTGTAATTTTCAATTAAAATTTTAATTTCATCAGTTGCACTAAATATTTTTTGCTTTTTTTTCCAAGTTCCTTTAGTTCTCTTTTAGTAATCATTATAAGATAAGTTTTCTTCTTCTTTTAATATATCTATTAATTTATAAAATAAAGGTTTATTTGGAAATATATTATTTAAGTAGCTATTATAAGATTCTGATGCATTGTTTTTTAAATGCTCTATATTTTCATAATAATTCCAATTATTAACATTATACTTAAGTAAATAGTTTTTATTAAAATATTCTAAAAATTGTGGAAAATTATTATACTTTTTTTTTTTGACAAATTCTTTTTATTATAATATAAATATCAAATATATAGTTAAGGTTTATAAACAATAAGTTCGAAATAGCTTTATAATAAATATACACATCATTATTATTCTTCACTTCATGATAACATAATATATTTTTTTGTTTTTCTAATGATCTTTTGTAATGCCAAACACAATATTTAATATTTATATTGGGAAAAATTTTTTTTCGGCATTAGATATACCTTGTTCAAAATCACAATGAAAATTAATTGTAGTAATTAATGTATTACTCCTAAATTTATTTGCATTTTTTTTTATTTCTTTAAATAATGTTTCATATGTAGATTGTTTTTTATTTTTTAATATAGAAATGGAAGTAGTGCAAAACACATTAAATTCCCCAACATAAGTTCTTGTTATAAATAACTGATAACTAAATTTCGGTGCTGCATAAAATGTACCGTCCGCAAATATATTTTTATGATAATTCGAAAATATATATGCTTGGAATGGTGATTGAAAGATTATTAGATCTGTATTTTTAAATATCATAAAATTTTCATTTCTTTTCGTTTTATAATATTTTGATTCAATGGGAATATCATCAAAACTTTTTATGTTTGGAGGAAATTGTTTATTTATATTTCTTATTATTTGGGATCTAATTGTACTATATTCGGGACATATAAGTCCCATTTCTTGAGAAACGGCATTAAATATATGTTTAGGTTTTATATCCATAGGAATTGAATTTTTCTTAATTTCTTCCTTAATTTTATGCTTTGCTACTGATATAGACACATCAATTTCTATTTCGAGATGGTTATGTAAACTTTCATATTTTAAAACCTCCTTTTTATCATTTAAAATAATTAAAGATTTACATTTATTTAAAGTCATATATTCAGTGCATCTATAAATTTTTGATTTATCTTTCCTTTGAAATGAAAAATTAAATTTGTGTTTTTTATTAATAATAATATGTTCATTTCCTCGATTTGTTTCACTTATTTCAATTTCTATATTGTCTTCCATTAATAATTAAAATTTTTCAATAAAATATTTTAATAAATATACTTTTAAATGCTTTGAAACTTTTTTTTTTTTTTTTTTTTTTAATATTTAAAATAATAAACCTTTTTTTAATTAATTATATAATTATTCAAATAATTATTTAATTATTAATTATTTATTATTTCTTTATTTACTATTTTATTTATTTATTTTTATTTTTTTTTTTTTTTTTTTAATTTTTTATTTTATTTTTTTTTTTTATTTTTTAATGCTTAAAAAATAAAATTTTATTTATTTTTATTTTATTTTTTAATGTTTAAAAAAAAAGTTTTCTAATTATTTTTATTTTATTTTTTAATGCTTAAAAAATAAAATTTTATTTATTTTTACTATATTTTTTAATGTTTAAAAAAAAAGTTTTCTTATTTCTTATTTTTATTTTATTTTTTAATGTTAAATAGAAATATCTAACTTAATTATTATTTATTGAAGTGTTGTATTTCCCCAAAAGTTGAATTTCATCCAGTTGAATTTCGCCAAATTCTTAGTGGCTTATAAATTTACGTCATAAATTATCACCACAATTATTACTCACGCCATATTATGAATATATGGCTTTTTAAAAATTGTAGAAAAAAGCCACAAAGTTATGATACAATTAGATATACGCCTCACGTAAGATTACGTGTTTGAAAATTTTTGAGAATCGTAATTTTATTTATTTAATTAATTAATTATTATTCATTAAAATTTTAATAAAATTAAGTGGCTTAAAATTAAAAATATTTAAGCCATACAACAAAATACAAATTTTTGTAATAAAAATTTTCGAAATGCACACTCACCGAATGATTGTAAATAAATGAACAAATAAAAATAGAAATAAATATAAATGAGTATTTTTTTTTTTTTTTTTTTTTTTATTTTATTTTATTTTAAACATCAAAAAAAATTTTTTTTTCTCAGAAACTTATTATTTATATTAAATATTTATTATTATTTTACCAAAAAATATTATTGTTTGTTTTGTGTTTTTCTTGTTTTTTCAGAAATAAAAATATATAAATGTATTATTAATAATAATGAAAAAATAATTAAAGATATTAAATAAAGACATCATACGTATTATTTTCGTGATCTCTGATCCCACAACTTTGAATAATTATTATTAATATTATATTTTTATAATATATTTAAGTTAATTTATATAATCAATAATATAAAAATTTAAATATTTCAATATCGATAAATTACATTTTTAATATTAATGAACCATATTTTTTTCATAATAGAAAAATTTATTTAAAATATAATTAGTAAAAATTTACTAAATTGACTTATAATTTAATACAATTTGTTAAAATCTTCAGATAAAAATAAAAATACTATTTTAATATAAAAGTTTTTAATAAAATAAATCATTTTCAATATAAAATAAAACATATTTGATATAAAATTTTTTTATAGAAACTAAAATATAATATATTAATTTTTAATTATTAATATAAACAAAATATTATCAATATATGTTTTCATTATTAATATAAAAATAAAAATAAGATTTATTATCAATATTCTTGATATAAGTTTTAAATATTTAAAAATATTATTCCTAATTTAAGATTTAATATATAGATGTAAAATATTTAAGGAACTGAATAAGAATTTTATTCTATCATATCATTGACTTTTCGGTAGTCAATGCACAAACTCCACTTTCCATTGTGTTTTAGAATAAGTATTACTAGAGATGACCATTCTGAACAGGATGTTTCTATTAATCCTTTCTTAATAAGCTTTGTAAGTTCTTCTTTTAAGATGTCCGATTTTAATTTTGTTAACCTATAACTTCTTAATTTTACTGGCTTTGCATTAGCTTTTAAAGGGATCTTATGTTGTGAAATTTTAGAAGGAATTAATTCTTTTGTTGATGCAGTAACAATGTCACTCATTTCATTGAGTATTTTGATAATTTGTTCTTTATAATCTTCATTTAAGGTATTTAAAAATTCATCAATTTCAATAAATTCCATTGGAGTTAATTCTTTTATAATTTTCTTTTCGTTATTCGTTTCTTTAACTTTTCTAATACTACAGATTATATTTTCTTCATTATTACATTGATTATTTATTTTAGTTATTTCCTCGAATTCACTTTCTGACAAAATTTTACATAAACTGTTTAAGGTTGGATGAATAAATGAACAATTATCGATTTGAGTTTAAAAATTTATTAATATATCGTAAAAAGAATCTTCTTTTTCAACAATTCTAAAATCTTCATAAAATTCATAATTATTAATTTTTACTGGTAATCGAACAACAATTCCTTTTGAGTATTCTTTATCTTGTGTTTCTAGTTGAATTCTTCCACGACTATTTCCAAGTCTTTCATATTCAACAGGTAGTTTTTCAAAATACTGTTTAGTAATGATACAAAAATTACTTCAATAATCAATTAAAAGTTTCCCTTGTATTTCATCAACACTTGCATCAATCATTGCTAAGTCTTCTTCAGCTACTTCATTACTTTTACTTATGTAACTATGATCATAATCATTAACTAAAAGAGTTTGTGCAATCACATTATCTAATGTTCCAATTATTTTAGATTTTTCTAATTTTAAACCCTGGGATAATTATGAACGAATCTTCGGAAATACATTCAAAAGTTGACTTATCGTAATACTACATTTAAGATTATTTAAATCTTCCATTATATTGGAAGGTTCTTTATTATTCATCATTTTAATATTCTTTTTTGGTTTTTATAAACTTTATTTTGTTTATTATGAAGTTCGTTTACTTTCTTCTTTCTTAATGCGGAAGTTTCAAAAGAACATGAATTATCTTTTAAAGTTTTATGTACTTTCTTTGAATTATTTTCTTCTTTTCCCTTATTATTATCATTAGTTTTTCTTTTTACAGCATTTATGATGATATCATCCTCACTTTCAGTTATATAACTAAAATCAGATTTTTCAGATTCATCATTAAGGGAATTATTATCATTGAGCTTTTCTTAGTAATTGGTTTATTTTGTAAATTATTTAATGAAGCTATTTTTTTGTCATTGGGAGTACTTCTACTCCCATTTTATAGTTTTTATAAGACATATAAATAAGAAGAAACTTGATCCTTATTATATATATAAGACCCTTTAAAGTATTAAAGTCTTCTAAATATAACATTTTGGTTTTACAAACACTAGATACTAATTCAATTTTAGAAAGTAATATCTATATAAAAGGTGTTAAACGTTATTTGATATGACTATTAAAAAAAATTTTAAAAAGGTCAATTACAATAATAATAAAAATTTACAGTCATTAAAAAAAAAACATTTTTTTTTTACACATCACACAAATTAAATTAATAAATTAAATATAAAATAAAGTTTCAAAAAACTTTATTTCTTTTATTAATTGAATGTAATCTTGAGATTACTTTATTTATTTTTATTTATTATTAATTAGAGATTAATTTATATATATTTCATTTAATTATTACATGAATATTTTATGCTGCCACAATATGTATATCATATAATGTACATAATTTTAAGCCATAATTACATTACATTTAATTATAATTAACTATTAACTAAATCTAAAAAATAAATATATATATTGAATATTATAAACTTTCTTTCTAACACTCCTCCTAAAGTTTAGAATATTAAAATTCATACATAATTAAATCTCTAAACTTTTTCATAGCATTACTATTTAAGTATTTTGTAAAACCATCCGCAGGATTATTTTGAGATTTTATGTAATGTAAACGAACTTTATTTTCTTTAATATAATCCCTGATAAGGTGATATTTGATATCGATATTTCTTGTGTTTTGGTTTATGATTTTGTTCTGATATATATATTGCAAATTTGTTATCTATATTAATATTAATACATAAATCCTTACCTTCATTAATGTTTACATTAGATTAAATGTTATTTTTAATATTTTCAATTAATTTATTTAAATTTTGTTTATTTTCTTTTAAATTGTTGTTGTTATTTTGATCAATTTTATTATAACAATAATAATAATTATTATTATTATGATAAGTACCTTTTATTTGCTCACCGTTTAAATTGTTTTGTTGATTTTAATTAGATTTTAAATTTAAAAATGTATTAAATGGATTGTTAATTTGATCATTCAAATTATTATTTAAATTTAAATTTAAATTATTCTTATTCTGATATAAATGACCATTATATTCATTCGAAAGATAATTATAATCCTAATTTTGAATATAATTATTATACTTATGTAAATAATTTAAATTATAAAAATCATTCAAATTTTGAAATCCTGCATTTTAAATGTGCGGATTTAAGTAATTTACAAATGGTAAATTATTATATAAAGGCCATTGTTGATTAAAATTAAAATAATTATGATAAATTTTATTTGAGTCAATTACATTGGTCGGTGGAAAATTATTATTTAAATTATTTAAATTATTATTATTAAAATTATTTTGATTCAAATTATTTTGATTCATATCATTTTGATTTAAATTAAATTGATTTATATTATTTTGGTTTATATTATTTTTAATTATTTTGATTCATATCATTTTGATTTAAATTAATTTGATTTATATTATTTTGGTTTATATTATTTTTAATTATTTTGATTCATATCATTTTGATTTAAATTAATTTGATTTATATTATTTTGGTTTATATTATTTTTTTGATTAAATTGTCTTCTTCAAAGTCACTTTTCGTATTATTATCTTTGTTTTCGTTATAGTCCTGAGTTAAGTGGTCTTGTTGTTCTTCTTCTATTTCGAAGTCCACTATTTCAAGTGTTAATAACGGCGATGGAGAGTCTCCCGAAGTATCTTCGAAAAACTCCACTATTCTTGATAATATTACTTTATTGTTAATAGTATCATATATGATGTCGGATTCACATCATCATATCCTGAAAATATTCCAGGTAGAGAGTTTCCGTTAAATTTTTTCCTTAAATGTTTGGGAATATAAAAGAACACTTGACATCGGAATCTCAGCAAATGTTGTTACATTGGATGGTAGTTTTTTATTTAAATTTCTTGATATTTGGGATTTAATTGAATTATATTCTGGACATATAAGTCCCATTTCTTTAGAAATTTTATTATATAGGGGTTTTATTTTTATACCAAAAGGAATTGAGCTTTTTTCAATTCCATCTTTAATTTTATGTTTCATTATAAATAGAGATACATCGTATTCTTTTTCAGGATGATTATGTGAACTATCATATTTTAAGATTTCTTTCTTATCATTTAAAAAAATAAAAGATTTACATTCATTTTTTTTATATTCGGTACATTTATAAACTTCGGAATTTTCTTTTCTTTATATGAAAAATCAAATTTATATTTTTTATTAATAATAATTTGCTCTTTTCCCTTGTTAGACTCACTTACATCAATAATTAGATTTTCTTCCATTTCTATATTTTTATAAATATTTTTTAATTATATAATTAAAATTATTATATTAATTATCCAATATTATTTTTAATATTAATTTTGAAAAATTAGTTTTTCAAATAAATAAATAAAGAATGTAATAAGTATAAGTATATAAAATAAAATAAATTATAATAAAAAAAAAATAAATATTGAATGTAATAATATAAAAGTACAAGTATATAAAATAAAATGAAATAAATATTTATTTTTTTTATTAAAGAATATTAAAGACAATTTATTTTTAAAAATAAAATGTTTTATTTAATTATATATATATGTTAGAAAGCAAAAAAAAAAAAAACATTTATATTTAATGAGATTATTAACAACCAATAATATTAAATTACATCATTACTTGAATATAAAAAAAATGTAAAAATTTTTCATTCTAAAACATTGTTCTTTAATATTCTTTAATAAAAAATAAAAAGAGATATTTATTTTATTTTATTTTATTTTATTTTATTTTATTTTATTTTATTCAATCTGTACTTTATATTCATATTCTACTATTTTTTTATGTTATTTTATTTTATTTTATTTTATTCAATCCGAACTTTATATTTATATTTCAACTATTTATTTTATTTTATTTTATATACTTGCACTTTTATATTATCACTTTCAATATTTATTTTATTTTATTTTATTTTATTCAATCTGTACTTTATATTTATATTTCAACTAATTATTTTATTTTATTTTATTTTATTTTATTTTATTTTATATACTTATTACATTTTTTATTTATTTATTTATTTATACATTTATTTTTTTTTAAATATAATTGTATAAGAATTTTTTATGGCGTTAGCAAAAAATTTTACAAGCCATTAAAAATAAATGGCGTATTAATTTGTATTTTAAAAATTGGCGAAATGCACCACATTCATTTTTAACATATTTATTTTTTTATATTTAATATTTTTCATTTATTTATTTATTTTATTTATTTATATATTTATTTTTTAAAAATATTTTAAGCCACATTTTGCGAAACTCACACCTCCCAATAAAACAAAATAAAAAAAAAAAAAAAAGCTTAAATGTTTTTTTTTTTTTTATTTATTGTTTATTTATAGATATAGTGAAGAAAATATTAATGTTAGATTATTAGATATAAGAAATGGCAGGAACGACAGAAACAGCAAACATAGTAAAATATTTTCCAAAATATGATACTCCATTTAAATATTTATTTAAAAATAAAGAATATTTAATTGATTTACTGAATGATATTTTAAATCGTGAAAATAATCCCATTATTGATCTTTATTATATTGATACAGAAATACCAGCTGAAAGAGCAGCTTATGCAACAGTAACAAATAAATTAGAAGATTTAGATGAAGAAAATAAAAAAAGAATTAAAAATGAGCTTGAAGGTAAATATGAAAATGATATTGATAAAGAAAAATTAGGATTATGTAAAGAAAAAGAAAAAACTGAAGAAGAAAAACGTAATGAAAAGATAGAAAAATTGGTAAAAAATAATTTTATTGGAAAAACTTCTAGATTTGATTTATTATTAAATAGTAGAAGAAAATCACATAAGAAAAGAAAACCAGTTATTTTAAAATTTGATGATAATGAAAAGAAAAATTATAGTTTTCCTTTTGTGGCTGTAACAGAAATAGATGAATTAATAAATATAGAAATTCAAGTACAAAATAATGACGATATGTTAAAACGATCTCTTTTCTATGCCTCAAAAATTATTGCACGATCCTTACCAAAAGGTTCTGAATATAAATATGATCAAATTCCTAATACAATTATGATAAATTTCTTACATTACAATATTTTTAAAAAAGAAAAAGAAGAAAAATATCATTGGTGTTTTAACCTTAGAGATGAAGAAACAAATAAAGATTTGGGATATAAGGATATACTAAATATACATTTTATTGATCTAAAAAAATTTGAATCTTTGAAAGAAGAAGAAAAAACAAAAGAAAATAATCTATGGTTACTTTTTTTAATTGATCCAAATAATAAAATTTTTAAAATGGAAAAAAATTCTTTATTTTTTCAAGCTAGAAATGATTTAATATCTTTGGAAAGAAATGAAAAATATTGTAAAATGTGTGAAGACAAAGAACAACAATATAAAGAATACATACATGGATTAGAATATAGAGAGGCAAAAGGAAAAGAAGAAGGAATGAGAAAAAATAAAATTGAAACTTCATTAAGTTTTTTAAAAGATGGTTGGAAAATGGAAAATTTTATTAAAAATATAAAATTATCCAAAGAAGATGCAAGCTATATTTCTGATTTTTATAATGATCAAAATCGAAATGTCAGTAAATTAGCCTATGAATTAAATTTTGATGAAGAAGAATTAAAAGAAATTTGTAATTCGTTGAATATCAGCTACGTTGAAAATAATAATAAAAGAGCAAAAATAAGTAAAACAAAATGAAGAAAAATATATTAAATATTATCAATACTTAATAATATTTAATTTATTTTTCTTAATAATACTAATTATTATTATTTATAATTATTATTATTGTTCCAAAATATAAAATATAAATTAAATATTTTTTTTAATAATAAATGTAAAAATTAATGTAAAAATAAATTTAAAAATAAATGTAAAAGTAAATAAAGGATGGTAATGTTAATAAAAAAAAAAAAAAAAAAAAAAAAAAAAGAAAAAAGAAAGAAATTTGTTTAATGATATATTTAAACAATTAATTTATTTTAATATTTATATAATAATAATAAAAAATTATATATAAATAAATTAGAAAGAAAAGAAAGTAAAACAAAAAACTTTTGAATTTCTTTTTTTTTTTACTTTTTTTTTTAGAATCTATTTAATTTTTAGATGTAAATCTACAAAATAAAATAATTTTTTTTTTTTTTTTTTTTTTTTTTTTTTTTTTTTTAAATGATAACAAATTAAAGTTACGAATATAAATATAAAAAAGGATATGAAAAAGAATAATAATTCTATCAAGAAATACTAAAAATATTATTATTAACCGACTATCGATAGAAAAAGACACAAAGACAAAATAACATCTTTAATATTGTTTTGTATTAATAATTATTATTAACCCTTTATTTAAGTTTTTATAAAAGGTAAAAGAGAGAGAGTACAGTTTTTTAAAGTATAACAATTGTTTACATAAATATAAAAATAAAAATTAATTATTTGAAAAAAAAATTATTAAAAATGGGGGTGTGTCATTTCGAAAATTTTTATTACAAAAATTTGTATTTTGTTGTATGGCTTAAATATTTTTAATTTTAAGCCACTTAATTTTATTAAAATTTTAATGAATAATAATTAATTAACTAAATAAATAAAATTAGATTTTCAAAAATTTTCAAACACGTAATCTTACGTGGGGCGCATATCTAATTGTATCATAACTTTGTGGCTTTTTTCTACAATTTTTAAAAAGCCATATATTCATAATATGGCGTGAATAATAATTGTGGTGATATTTTATGACGTAAATTTAAAAGCCACTAAGAATTTGGCGAAATTTAACTGGATGAAATTCAACTTTTGGCGAAATACAACATTTCAATAAATAATAATTAAGTTAGATATTTCTATTTAACATTAAAAAATAAAATAAAAATAAGAAATAAGAAAACTTTTTTTTTAAACATTAAAAAATAAAATAAAAATAATAAGAAAACTTTTTTTTTAAACATTAAAAAATAAAATAAAAATAATAAGAAAACTTTTTTTTTAAACATTAAAAAATAAAATAAAAATAAATAAAATTTTATTTTTTAAGCATTAAAAAATAAAAAAAAAAATAAAATAAAAAATTAAAAAAAAAAAAATAAAATAAAATAAAAATAAATAAATAAAATAGTAAATAAAGAAATAATTAATAATTAATAATTAAATAATTATTTGAATTATTATATAATTAATTAAAAAAAGGTTTATTATTTTAAATATTAAAAAAAAAAAAAAAGTTTCAAAGCATTTAAAAGTATATTTATTAAAATATTTTATTGAAAAATTTTAATTATCAATGGAAGACAATATAGAAATTGAAATAAGTGAAATAAATCGAGGAATTGAACAAATTATTATTAATAAAAAACACAAATTTAATTTTTCATTTCAAAGGAAAGATAAATCAAAAATTTATAGATGCACTGAATATAAGACTTTAAATAAATGTAAATCTTTAATTATTTTAAGTGATAAAAAGGAGGTTTTAAAATATGAAAGTTTACATAACCATCTCGAAATAGAAATTGATGTGTCTATATCAGTAACAAAGCATAAAATTAAGGAAGAAATTAAGAAAAATTCAATTCCTATGGATATAAAACCTAAACATATATTTAATGCCGTTTCTCAAGAAATGGGACTTATATGTCCCGAATATAGTACAATTAGATCCCAAATATTAAGAAATATAAATAAATAATTTCCTCCAAACATAAAAAGTTTTGATGATATTCCCATTGAATCAAAATATTATAAAACGAAAAGAAATGAAAATTTTATGATATTTAAAAATACAGATCTAATAATCTTTCAATCACCATTCCAAGCATATATATTTTCGAATTATCATAAAAATATATTTGCGGACGGTACATTTTATGCAGCACCGAAATTTAGTTATCAGTTATTTATAACAAGAACTTATGTTGGGGAATTTAATGTGTTTTGCACTACTTCCATTTCTATATTAAAAAATAAAAAACAATCTACATATGAAACATTATTTAAAGAAATATAAAAAAATGTAAATAAATTTAGGAGTAATACATTAATTACTACAATTAATTTTCATTGTGATTTTGAACAAGGTATATCTAATGCCGCAAAAAAAATTTTTCCCAATATAAATATTAAATATTGTGTTTGGCATTACAAAAGATCATTAGAAAAACAAAAAAATATATTATTGTAATGAATCCTAAAATTGGTACAAGATCTGAAGATTTTATTAATAAAATAATATATTCTAATAATAAGGAAAAATTTAAAATAATATTCTCTAATTCTAAAACTAAATTAATTAATAAACTATTCTAATTTTAGTCTAAACTATCCTAATCTAAAAGAATCTAAACTAAATTAAAATAATTTAAACTAATATCCTAATCTAAACTAAACAATTTCTCTAAATCTATTACTATTTCTATAAAATGTTTAATACAACTAATCTATTACTAAACTAATTTTATACTATACTATCTTAATATTATACACTAAACACAAAAACTATTAATTAAACACTTTTAAAACACTAAAGTTAGAAAAACTATTTAATAAATATTAATTTATTTTAAACTATTTAATTTATTATTTAACTTTTAGAAAATATTAAAAAAATAATATAATAATAAAGTCGTAAGAAAAAAAGGGAGAGAACAAAAGTATTGTGTTACATTGTTCTTTTTTATACTAATAAAATATTTATTTGATTGGATTAAAAATAAAAATAAAAATTTAATAATAAAAATTTAATAATAAAAATTTAATAATAAAAATTTAATAATAAAAATTTTATAATAAAAATTTAATAATAAAAATTTAATAATAAAAATTTAATAATAAAAATATAATAATAAAAATATAATAATAAAAATATAATAATAAAAATATAATAAACTTAAATTTTCTAAATTATTAAAATATTATATTAAAATTTTACAATATTAAATAATATAATTAATACATGATTTTTCAATACATCTAATTATTTTTATTTAACTTTATAATATTCTATAACTAATATTTTAATATTCAATTTTTTTTTTATATTTATTTATAATTGTTAATAATTTTTTTTACTTTAATATTTTCTTTAAATAGTTTAATTTTTCTTTATTTAATTGTACCGTAACAAAATTGATACGGGCTGGGGTTGAAACACTAATATATTCAAAACAAAAATAAATATTAACACATAACTATAAAAATAAATTTGGAAACAAGAAAAAAATTAAATTTTAAAATATTCTTTATTTAAATTTAAAATTAAAATTATTTGTTCCAAGTATTAAAAAGAAAGAAATTTATTCTTCTCTTTATACTTTTATTTTAATACATTTTATTTATTATTAATATATTCTTTATAAAAAAAACTATTATAACTATTTTAGTTTAATTTTTAACTATTATTTTAAATTATTTTTTTTAAAAAAAAAATAACATTTATTAAATTAAAATATAAAAATTAATTTAGAGATTGTATCACGAGTTCTTAAGGACTATATAAAAGAAATTGAAAATGAGGAACCAAAAATAGAAGAAATTCCTCATCAATATCAAGATTTAGCAATCGTAATTAGCAAAAAAGAGGCAGATAAATTACCTCCTCACCGTTTAACCGACTGTAAGATTGTTTTAGAAAAAGACGCTACACTGCATTACGGCCCAATTTATCCATTAACTGAAGAAGAATCACAAGTTCTTAAGGACTATATAAAAGAAAATTTAGAAAAAGGATTTATTAGACCATCAGAATCTCCTGCTGGATATCCTGTCCTTTTCCAAAAGAAAAAAGATGGTTCCCTTCGGTTATGTGTAGACTATACCAAGTCTGACGCTACAGCTGAGGACATTCGACTTTACTTTAGTCCTCAAAATGTAAAAAATGATATGTCCTATAAGCCCTTCAGAAAAATGGAAAAGTTTAAAATAAAAGATAATTTAATATTTTATAATAATCTAGTCTACATTCCTGAAGTTCTCCGACAAGAAATATTAACTATGTATCATGAAAAGCCTGCTGCCGGTCATTTAGGAATTAAAAGAACTTTAGAGTTAATAACAAGAAACTTTTGGTGGCCTAAAATAAAAGAAGATGTAACCAAATATGTAAACTCTTGTCAGTCCTGTGCAAGAAACAAAATAAATAGGCACAGAAAATATGGTCTTCTACAACCTTTGGATACTTACGAAAGACCTTGGAAATCTATTGAAATCGACTTTCTATGCGGTCTTCCCGATTCTAAAGGATATACAGTAATAATGGTAGTTGTCGATCGTTTTTCTAAAATGATCCACTTAATTCCCTTTAAACAAATACCTGATGCAAAACAAACTGCTAAGGCTTTTATGAATAATATCTTTAAACTACATGGTTTACCTCAAGATATTTATACAGACAGAGGATCACAATTTACAAGTGCTCTTTGGAATGAATTTATGCACTTATTAAAAATTAAAAATAATATAGCTACCACAGATCATCATGAAACAGTCGGACAAGTTGAAAGATGTAACTCTTTTATTGAACAATATCTCAGGGTTTATTCAAGAGCTTATTATCATGATGACTGGATAGATTGGATCTAGCTTGTAGAATTTGCATATAATAATTCGGTTAATGAATCTACTAAGGAAACACCTTTCTTTATAAATTATGGGTTCCATCCTTCCATGGACGAATTCTTTTTATTACCTCAAATGGATACTAATTTTAAATATATAAAAATGTAAATACTAGTTTTAATCACATTAAAGACGTCTTACTACGTTCCAAAGAATTATATAAAAGACATGCTGATAAGAAAAGATTAGAACCTCCTGTTTTTAAAGAAGGTGACTTAGTATGGGTTCAAACTCCTCCTTCTCTTAATATCGAAGATTATTCTAAATCATCACCTTGTAAGTACGGACCTTATAAAGTACTTGAAGCTTTAGATAATAATAATTATAGAATAGATTTAAAAAGATCTCCTTTCCCTAAACACCATCCAATATTCCATATATCTGAGCTCGAGCCTTTCATTCCTACTCCTCCAGAATATAGAAAAAGAAGATCTCATAATGAATCTATAAAAGATATTATAGAAATAGAAGGATTTAGGACCAATTATAAGAAAAAATGTTATGAATATCGTGTAAGGTATAAATATAAAAATTCCTATGATTGGGTTCCTTCAGAAGAAGTTGAAAATAACCCAAGAAATCAAGAGATTTATTTATTATATTTAAAGAATGGAAGAAAGCTTACTTCGATAGCTTATAATTAAAAAAAAAAAGAAAAAGAAAAAATTTGGAAATTTTATTTTTTATTATTAATTTTTAACTTTTACTTTATTATTATCTTTTTTTAGTTAATTTTAATTTTTCAAAATTTCAAAATTTCAAAATTCAAAAAATATAGCTATATTACACTCTTAACAATCAATTTATAATTCAATATAATCAAAATTTTATAAATTAATGTAATTTTCATTTTTTTTAAATTTAATGCAACAAATTAAGAATTGAAATTAAAATTTCAAAATTTCAATTCAAAAATTCTAAATCAAATTCATTCAAAAATGGTACCATTATATTCACAACTATCAATTTTATTAACTAAATTTTAATTTTACTAAATTTTAGAAATTTCAAAATTTCAATGAAATGGTCACTTGAAATGGGGTTTCCTATAAAAATTTAAAAAGGACTCAAGTGACCTTCTTCCTTTGAAATTAAAAAATTTTTAATTTATGAAATTTCAAAAAATTTTTTAATAAAAATTTAGACCTCCGTATCGTTACACAAAAATCGTCTTGAATCCGATTTTTATGGGAGGGCGTTGTTGAAATTATAACTGAATTGAAATCTCAATTTCAGTTATTTACATTTCAATAATTAAAAATATTATTTATTTAATTATAAATAATATATATATTTAAATAATTAATAATTAATATAAATTCTTGTTTAATATTTAAAGGGTTATCTTAGGCCTAATAATTCTGAGAATATTAATAAATAAGGTTTATATTAATAATTAATTTCAATGATACATTTGACGTCACGTGTATTTTATTTATATTATGTTTTTATATATGTTTACAACATATCTATATTAAATTCAATTATTCAAATTAATTATATAATTAAATTTATCCTTATATTTTATTATTATTTATATTACTATATTATTACTATCTTATAATTAAATATTATTATTATGTAACTTACAAAGTATAAAAGAAAGATGTAAAAATCTATCTTGTATGTTCTTTGTAAGGTTATTGTAAAATTACCTTAATAGTAATATATTATAGATATTTTATTATTAAATAAAATAAATAAATTTAAAATCAAATTAATTTGATAATTCTAATTATCAAAATTTATTATAAATAAATTTTTATTAAACTAAACATTTAAATATTTATTATTATTATTATATATCTATATATATAGTATATTACTATATAGACATATCGACTTAGTGAATATTTTTTAATAGAACATATTATTTTATTTAAATTTAAACTATAAATTATATCAAAATCTTAACAAACTAAGAAAATATAATTATTTGTTAACAAATAATTATAGATTCTTACACAAAAAGTGGTACGTTACAAAAGAAATTCTCAATTTACAATTAATTATCTTGATATTAGTAAGAAATAACAACTTGCAATAATATAACTATTTAAAACACTAATTTAAAAATCAGATTTATTTTAGTTTCAAATTGTCTTTATTAATTTTTTAGTAATTTCAATTTTGAGATCTCATTGATCTCAATTTTACATTTAAATTATTTTTGATCAAATTTTTTTATTTTAAAAAAATAAACATTGGTTGTTAAAAAAAATTATTTCTTTTTATTTCTATTTTAAATTAAATTTTTTTTTTAATTTATCTTTTTATGGATTAATGTTGTTCTATTTCTAGATTTTCTTAATTATAATTTATAAATTAAATTTAAATATTTCATTCGGTTTTGTACCAAGATCTCCCCCTCGAAATTGGACTTCGTCCCTTGAAGTCTTAGGAAAAATAGGGTACAATGTTCTTCTTGTGGATGTTACGGTCCATCATTTCTCCAGTTTCCGGATCTTCTAAAGATACAGTATTAAATTCTACCTTAACTATTCGCAGTGGGCCTAAGAAAAATGGGTCGAGTTTACGACGATTCACATAATGAACTAGTACAAGATCTCCTTTTTTGTAGTTATTCTTCATTCTTTTAGCTTGCTGTCTGCGATATCTCCATAAAGCATTAGCTCGTTCAATATTTGCAATTGCTTCTTGTATCCATTTCCTATGTTTAGTAAATCGTCGGATTAAATATTCCTCATGTGTCTCTTGTGGTAACTTCCTATCTGTAACAAATCTTAATGTTACTTAAGATTGTTTTAAGGTTTTTTCACACAAAAGGTTCTCGACACTAAAGTAATTCAAAATATGTTTTATTAAAATAAGTTTTTTTTTATTAGAAAAAATGTAAATTATTATTTTATTAATTAATTGTTGTAATATTTTAAATTACTTTAAAATTAATTAATAAAAGCACAAGTAAAAATATTTTATTATGAAATTTTACACCTATTTTATAGTTTTTCAGGAAAATTAATTATTTTAAGTTATCAGTTGTTATTAGTAATTATTAGAAATAAAAGAAAATTAAAGAAAATTAAAGAAAACAAGTTTTCTTTCTAGAAAATGAATCTTAGATAAAAAATGATAAAATATATTAATAAAATAGATTTTTCTAGTTTTATCGGTTCAATTGTTTAACCGATAAACACTAGTAATTTCTTTAATATTCTAGTTATAATAAATAAAAAGTTATTAAAATTTGGAAAGAGTGGGTGTCAAACCCTAAGGGTTCAGCCCGATGGTTGTGGTAACTTACCATTGAACCATGATTACTAATTTGCTATTGTAATGATACGTGACGTATAGAAATATTATACTTTAATGAAATATTATAGTTATGTCATGGATTTGATACAAATTAATTTATATTTAATACTACAAAAATAACAATTTAATTATAAATATAATTTGTACTCCTTAAATCCTTGTACCGTTCATAACCAAATTAATATTGTATTACATATTAATTAATATTATCCCTTTTATACATTATTGAACACCTAATATATTAATTTATTAATATTGTATTACATATTACTTAATATTATCCCTTTTTATATTAATTAATATAGTTGAATATTATTTATAAAAATTGTTTTTTTATTAATTATATTATTTTATATATTTTTATTATCTTATATTATATATGTATTATTCTATTACTTTATATATTAAAATTATATTTTATATTGTTATCTTTAAATTAGTATTTATTAAAATATATTATTAAATATTTTATATTGTTTTTCAAAAATATAAAAGAACTAAAAAATATTCTTTTTTAAATCCTTGTAAGATTATTATTTACAAATAATCTGATAACTTTATAATAAAACATATTAAATAAAAATATAGTTAATTAAAAGTTTAATAATAAAATAATATTTTATATTTGAATAAATCAATTTATAAAATAAAATAATATCAAAAGGTTATTAGATTAAAGGCTTCCAACCAAGTTTACCCTTTAATCTAAGTACCAACTTAACAAGTTAAATTTTATATAAAAATATTATTGATCAATTAATAATTTATAATTATATATATTTTTAATAAATTTATTTATTTAATAAGGGGATTCTTTGATTTATAATAAAGTAATAAAAGAAATATAGAATCCAAAAATTAGTTAGAATAGAGATATAATTAATAATAATTAAATATATAAATATACTGATGAAATGTATATTTAAATACTAGTGATGAATAGTTTATAATTGTAATAATATTAAATAATAATATTAAGAATTTATAATTATATTTAATATAACATAATGTATAGTAATTATATAATAAAATAAATAAAGAAGGAATAATAAAACAAATAATAAATAAAATATTTTAGTATAAAATTATATTATTTTCGTGTCATTATTATATATTTATTAGAATATATTATTTTGTTATCATTCCCTACTGTCATTCCTAAATAAAAATAAAATATTTAGATACTGGTATTTTATAAATATCGCGTATCAGTAATGTGTAATAATTTCTATAAATTATAGAAATTATTATTTATAATTAATATTAACTAAACTATTAATATTAAAAAAATTAAAATAAAAATTAAAATAAAAATTAAAATAAAAATAAGAATTTAATACTTATCTTTAAAATAGAGTTTATTATAAGAAAATATAATAGACCTTGAATATGAAAAGAGAAAATAAAATATGTTTTTTTAAAAGAACTTTATTAATCTATTTAATTATTAAATATTTTATTATTTTTTTTTTTGATAAATTTTAAAATAACTATTTTATATTAATTGAAATCTTAATGTCGTTTATTGTTATTATATTTTTCTTAAAATAATAACTCTTGATTTTCTAAAGACGAAAATCAACAGCTATTTATATTTTTACAAAAATAAATGTATTTTTCTAATCTTAACAATGATTCTTTCCAGAAAAAGATTAGAAGAAAAAACTGGAAAGATTTTTGATCAATAATCTATACTTATTGATCATCGTGTTATTAAATAAAACCAATTATAATTAATCGGAAAAACTTTAATAACCGATTTTAATAACTAAAAGAATTAAAAAGAAAAAAGGATAAAAAAGAGAAGGATAAAATAATGCAGAAATTTTATTAAATACATTTTTTCTATGAAATAATACAGAAGTTATATTAAATACATTTTTTCATGTAACAATTAATACATTAATTGGTATAATTGTTTTTAAATGAAATAAATTTTTTTTTAAAGAATAATAATTATGAAATAATTATTAATTAATAAGAAATAGAAATAAATTATAAAAATTTATATCAATTTCTTACATAATGTTACGGAACTAGCCAAAATACAATAAACTAATGATTTAAATTATACAATTCGAAATTATAATTAAATTTAATAACTTTATATGTTAATTAATTTAAACTATTTTTATAATTTCATAATTTTATTTTTAATTTAAAATAATTATATAAATTATCAAATTAAATTGATTAATGACTAATTATTAAATAATTATTATTTTATTAAAACGATTAATGACTAATTATTAAATAATTATTATTTTATTAAAGTGATTAATGACTAATTATTAAATAATTTTTATTTTATATTAATTAAATTGTTTTATTATTATATTTAATTATTATTTATATTAAAATGTTTTAAGAATTATATTATCGAAAATATTATCAATAATTTTATTGTTAAATTTATTAATTTTATCATTATTAATATTTTGTCATTAAAAATAATATTAATTATATTAGTATTAATATTTTTATTATTAAAATAACTTTTAAAAATATTATTAAAATCACATGTAATAATTTTCTAATAAGAATTAAAATAATTATAAAATTCATGTAGTAAAAAAAGTATAAAAGAAAAAGAAAATACTTAATAAAAATTTAAGAGTTAATAAAAAAAAAAAGAGGAAATTTAATTAATTAAGAATATATTATTTTTGGAAAATAAAAATTTAAATTATTAGAAATCCTGCAACAGTAATGATACGGAACAATCTAATATTGCTTATATTATTAAATTTATTATTTTATATTTGTTTTTATTTCTTTTTATTATATAATTTTTATTTTATATCTTTATTTTTATTTTAAATTTTTATTTGTATTTTTACTTTTACTTTTATTTTTATTTTAATTTTTATTATATTATTTTTATCTTATATCTTTATTTTTATTTTATATTTTTATTTGTATTTTTACTTTTATTTTTATTTTAATTTTTATTATTTTTATATATTATTTTATTATTTTTTATACATTATTTTATTTTAATTAAAAATTTATTTGAACCAATTAAAAAACTTAATTAAATTCTATAAATAACTTGTAAAATCAAAAAATATTAAAAACTCTCTCTCAAATTTTATAAATTAAATTTTAGAATAAAATAAGGTAAAATAAATTAAGGGTGTTTTAATTTAGTGTTAAGCTGTGTTGTTAATACAATAGTTTTAAGTTTAAATAATAATTAAGTTAGTTAAGGGGTTTAAAATAAAATAAAAGAGAGCTTACTTTATATTTAAAAACATTAGTGAGAATATTAATGTTGAGTTTAATTAGTTTAGATAATATTCAGGAATAAATAAATAAGTTTAATTAGAATTAATTAGAGAATTAATTAGAATATATTATTATTGAAAATAAATAAATGAAAAGTCCTGTACCAGTAAAAGGTAGTTTATTATTAACTAAAATAACGAATAACAACTAAATTTAAAGGCTAAGATAACTTAACACCTCTCTATTCGAGTTGTTAATAATAAACACTAAATTAATGAAATTTATAACTATTATTTCCTATCACACTAGAATATAGCGCAGCACTTTATAACTCTATTTGTTATCAGTTACTGGGCTTACACTAAGTAATATATTTTATTTAATAATAATATTTTATTTATTAATATTAACATTTATAATAACAATTTACGTTAATAGTAACGCTAGTGCGTTACAGTTACAAGTTCAATTATTATTTATACATGTTCATAAAATTATGATTGGTAAATAATTTAATTTATCTTAGTTTACTAATCACTAAATAAAAATATATTTAACTAAGTATTTAACTATATAATTAACTATAGAAATAATAAAATTTATTGTACGAAATCAATAAAAGATTTTATTTGATTAGCCGAAATTGCTAACTGTTTAGAGATACATTACGTAACCAAAGAGCTATCATTGGATAGGCTTGAAGTTACCATGTATCCGTTACAAGGCCTCTCCCAAGGAGCAAGCTACTAATGGTTGACGACGTTAGCGATGAACTGGCTATAACTAAAATCTTGGTAATCCTCCAGCAATTCAGCGTAGTGAGGATTGTCGTCGATCACATCGGCGTTGACCCACTCTTGTTTGTCATTCTGGTACGCAACCAGATATTGGTACTGTCCTTGATGTTTCCTTGAACCAAGGATATGAATTATCTTTTGGTTTCCCGCAGGAGCCGGCACTAATGTTTTAGGCAATTTGTAGAATGGTTCCAATTCGCTCACATGGAACACTGGGTACATGTTTGGAAAGGGCGAACGACTAATATCTAGCCTGTAATTCTTCCTTTCTTCATCGACGTCAACTACCTTGAACGGTCCGAATTTTCTTGTGGCTAATTTATAAAACGGCAACGCGTCATAATTTTCTGGTTTCCTTAGCCATACTTTATCTAACAATCTATACCTGGGGTAGTTATCCGTACGAGTCTTATCCATATTGTCCAGGTATCTTGTCTGAGCAATTTCTAGGATGTGTTTAAGGTTTCCCAAGTTATGAGCAAAGCTGTCGATCATCTTAGCTTCGCCTAACGAGTGCACTAAGTCGGCTGTTTTAGGAGAGTTGTGTACCTGGTAGTTATACAATGTGAGGAAAGGAGATTGTTGGGTAGAAGTATGGATTGCGTTGTTATAGCAGAATTCTGCTAAGAACAAGTAGTCCATCCAGCTTTCATCATCGTAGGTTCCCACAAAGCACCGTAAATAAGTCTCCAAGTAGGCATTGTTCCTTTCCACTTGGCCTACTGTCTCATGGTGACTAGTGGTAGCATGGTTTACTTCGGTTCCGAAGAACTCTAGTAGCTCCTTCCATACCTGACTGGTAAATTAAACTCCTCTATCAGTTGTAACCACCTTAGGGAATCCGTGCAATCTGTAAATTTCCTTTAGGAATGTGTCAGCAGTCTCGTTAGCGTTGGGCACATGTTTGAATCCTATCAGGTGTATCATCTTGGTTAATTTGTCGCAGCACACTAAGATACAACCTGCTCTCTTCGTTTCCCACACATAACCATTATCGGTCCTTACTCTACTTTTCACTGGCAGGTCTGTTATGAAATCCAATTGTACCTCTTGCCAGGGTAATTCTGCAACCGGAACTCTTACCGCAGTACCATATTCTTTATGGCGATCATCCTTCTTGGTAGCGCAGGTTCTACAAGCTTTTACATAGCCTGATATATCCTTTCTCATTTTCGGCCAGTAGAAATTCCTGGATACTAGGTCCGAAGTCTTGTCAATTCCTAAGTGTCCTGCGTACTCCGAGTCATGGTTTAGTTGAATAATTGTTTTCCTGAACGTTGTGGGCACGTAAATTTGTTCAGGGTTTTCCTTTCTAACCAGAAGGCCATCTACTTCTAGCCAATGCTTCTTGTTATAATTATTTCCGGTATTTTCTGCTAAATCTTTGATAATCTCTTGGGCCATTTTATCCTGTCGGTAGGCCTGCTTGATATCATCCACGAAATTGGTAGCTAAGGCTAAATAAGCAGCTTCTCCATCTACATCGTGAAATCCTACCAATTGTTCGGGTTTTAATAGGCTATCTTTATCGAATTCCTTACCCTCAGTTTTCTCTGTCTCGACTCTGGAGAGGGCATCAGCTTTACCATTTTTCTTCCCAGGTCTGTAAGCTATTTCAAACCAGTATGTGGCGAATAGTTCTTGCCATCTAATTTGCCTAGGAGTTAGTAATTGTGGTTTGGTAGCGAACAACAGATTTCTGTGGTCACTATAAACAATAATCTTATGCTTCGCACCTTGAAGCAAGTGTCGCCATTCGGTAAAAGCAGTCGTAATGGCTAATAGTTCTTTCTCTGTAATCGAATAATTTACTTCAGCCTTGCTGAGTGTCTTAGAATAATAATATATAGGATGAAGAGTACCATCGTCTCCTTTTTGTGACAGCACACCTCCTATCGCGTAATTACTAGCATCGCATTCAACGAAGAACTGTTTTTCGTGGTCAGGGTAAGCTAGCACTGGCGGAGAGGTAAGCATTTCCTTTAACTTGTGAAACGCGGCCAGTCCTTCTTCCTTCCATTCGAATTTCTCCTTCTTTGAAGTCATCTTGAATAGCGGTTTGGCTATTTCTGAAAAATTCTTAATAAAATTCCTGTAATAATTGCAAAAGCCTAAGAAGCTTTGCATCTGCTTGACATTCTCTGGTTGTGGCCACTCTGCCACGGCCTTAATCTTCTCTGGGTCAGTCTCTACACCATCCTTGCTGACCACATGGCCTAAGAATGAGATCTTTAGCTTATGTAGCTCACATTTAGACATCTTGGCTACAAGCTTATGTTGTATCAGCTTCTTTAAAATTGTCCGAACATGCTCTACATGTTCCTCCAAAGTTTTAGAGTATACGACAATGTCATCTAGGTAGACCTGACAGTACTTCCCAATATCTTCGCTGAAGACATCATTCACGAAGCTTTGGAACACTGCTGGTGCATTGGTTAGACCAAAAGGCATGACCAAATGCTCGAAGTGTCTAAACTTGGTGTTGAAGGCTGTCTTGTACTCGTCACCTTCACGAATCCGTACCAAGTTGTAGGCAAACTTTAGGTCGAACCTGGAGAACACGACTGCTCCCTTCATAGCTTCGAACACCGCACTAATTCTTGGGATCGGGTAGGCATTGCCTTTGGTCCATTGGTTCAGTTTGCGATAATCCATGCAAAGTCGTAGCTCGCCTGACTTCTTCGGCACGAACAATACAGGGTAACCCGCCGGAGATTCTGACCTTCTTATAAACCCCTTAGCTAAATTTTCATCAATATATTCTTTAAGTGCTTTCTTCTCTTTAGGACTCGTTGGGTAGATAGCTCCTTTATAAAGTGGTGCATCAGGCTCTAGTTCTATTTTACAATCATACGGCCTGTGTTCTGGTAATGTCTCAGCGATTTCTTCGTTAAAAGCTTCTGTTAAGTCTCCATAATACTTATCTATAATTTCGCCTATTGACAATAGCTTCTCTAGTCCCACTTTTCTGATTGTTTCAGCAACCGAATCCTCTTGTGTGATCATGGCTAGATGATCTTTTGTCTGGCTATCTTTTTGTGCACTACTTTCCGTAGGGTTTTTATTAATTTCACTCTCCTTTAGATTTTTAGTTTTCTGTACCTTGAATCAATCTGCCCATTTGTCGTAATCCACTAAGTAATCGTAGTAGTCCATTGTATATTCAATTCCTCTATCACGGTAATATTGCCTCGTTAATTCATACACCGTGTCCTTCAACTTCTGGTTATCAATAACCTGATTTATAATTTTTGTAATTCTTGCTGTAGGTTGAATCTCCTTTTGCACAGCTTCTTCTCTTTCTTCTGGGAGTTGCACCATGTAGATGCTTTCACCTGCACACTCTTCTGGCGAATCTACATCTGGTAGCCCCGGTCTTTCACCATCTATTTTATATACATTAGGCTGTTGATCATGGACGTCAATCTTCCTATAGATTAAGTGTCTATCCATGAATCTTGATCCCAGAATAATCGTTCTCGGCATAGCCTCGGCTAGCCTGCATCTTGTATTAAAGTCATACCATTTGACTTTACCAGTACGCTCTTCGACCAGCTTAATCTTAATCTTGAACTCCTCCGTAACCTGTGGTATCAGCACTTTACCAGCGGCAGTAATGAACGTTAAGGGACGGTCTTCTGTCTTGAGTCCCATCTCCTTAGCTAACTGCAGATGGATCATGTTGATCTGTGATCCAGTATCGTACAGCACATTTAAATCTTGGAGCCCCTCTTTGGTACGAAGATTACTTATTTTGGCCTCTGGCACAAATTCTTCGCACTCAGACCCATCTTGCATCAGAAGTGCTGTCTTGGGAATTGGATTGTTACTGCTGGTACGTGAATCCTTATAACAGTTTTGTTTTTCGCTTGGTCTCGTACTGAAATCGTTACCACTATTGTGGTTATAGTTATCTTTCTTATTCCTTCTGTAATTATTTTGTTTAGTAGGCTCTTTCCTTCTGAAATCTCTTTTATCGCCTCGGCGATTATCGATGTTCCTCCTTCTCTTGGCTTCAATATCCTTGGAAGGTCTTCGCGGGTCCATCATTCCAAGTAGAGCTATGATGGCTATCTTCCTCTCGCGGTTGTATTCGTATCTTTCTAAGTAATCGTCTTTGTAATCCGCGGGGAATGTGTCACATCTCCTTAGACAAGTCACGTAATCTTCTAAGGTTTGCTTTTCTGCAGGTAAATCATAAAAGGCTTCACGAACCGAGGGTCTAACTTGTTGTACGAGTAGTAGTCTTTTGGTTTCATCCGTTAGCTGAAGTAATCTACTTAACCTATTGAATTCTGATAGGTATTCGTAGGCTTTACCCCAATCGTGCCTAAGTTTAAGCATTGCTGTTTTAACTTCTTCCAATGTTCTTTCGCTTTTAAATTCCTTCAGCAATCTGTCCATCAACCTTTGAGGTTGTGGGTCATCTCGTTGTTTGAATACTTCGTCCATTTGGTACCACTTCTTAGCAGTTCCTTGTAGGTGGTCCTCAATAAAGTACAACATAGCCGTGGGCTCGCTTTGGTAATACTTCTGGTGTCTACCAAAGTACCTTCTTAACCTGTCAATAAATGATTCTACATCCCCAGTTTCACCATTGAACATTGGGATGTCTCATTCGTACTCCACGGGGTACGCGTTAGTCATAACCACATCTTCCATCGTACTTCTGGTCAATATAGGCGGTGTGGGGTGGTGATAACTACCGTATCTTGCTTCTTTAGTATCTATATGTAGTGGGAAAGGTTTGCTCGTCGATGCCTGCTCCTTATTCTGAGTATCCCAAGCCAGCTTACCCAGTCGTTCGATCTCTTGTTGCTGTACTTGGTTAATGACCATTAGCTTCTCGATTTTTTCTTCGAGCTCATTCAAGTGTATCTTATCCCTTTCTTGGTTCGCATCCAAGAATTCCTCAATCTTGTACAACTTTTGACCTTTATCCTCTAGGTCTTGTTGTATTTGTTTTCCTTTTACCTGGTCCGCATCCAGATAGGTTTCAATCTTTTTGATTTCTTCCTTAACAGCGGCTTCTTTCTCCTTGCTTTCAGCAATCTTCTGATTCAAGTAAGCTTGCACCTCTGAAGCTCTAGCACGCTAGCCTGGCTACTAGATTCCTCTTCATCCACACGCCTCTCAACCTCTCTAAATCGTTGGTCCACAGCAGGGATAAAGTTGCTAAGTTCAGCTTCGATTTTAGCGAATCTCATTTCACTTTGGTTTTGCATCTGTTCTATCATCGCAGCCGTCTGTTGCTGAGTGCTTATCATCATATTCTTAAAATCCTCCATCTGCTTACTCAGCAAAGCAGCAAAGTCCATCGCTCCAGCGTTAACATTTTTGCTTGAACTTTCTCCTTGGTTAGTTCCTGGTTTGCTAGCTTCAGGTTTACTAGCCTCGGGTTGACTCTTCTCAGGCGCCGCAGCTGGTTTAGGTTTAGAAGCAGCTGGTTTTTCAGGAGTACTAGTCGTTTTCTTGTCTCCTGTATTTTGGCGTCAAGATGGAGGTGCCTCTACAGGACTACTCTCTGCGGCCACACTACCCACCGAACTCTTTAGAGTCCCACTCCTTGTGGTTTTTCTTGTGTTTTCAAAAATAATATTAAATTTATTTAATTATTCACTTAATTATTAAATTTATTAGTTTTAGTTTTCTCTCACTTATTAAATCATAAACTAAAACACTGTTCTGTATTCTATCATGTATTCCGTATTGTATTAATCATGTATTTTATTATTAATGTATTGTTTTATATTTTTTATGTAAAGTTCTATAAAATAGAACTAAATAGATTAAATTTTAAATTTTATGATCGAAATAATTTTCATTATTTTATTCTTTTATTTTCGATAATTATATTAGATTAAGTAATCGGTTAATTAAGGTTTTTCCAATTACTTCTTAAAAGTAATCGGTTTTACTTAATTAACGCGATGATCGATATGGATAGAATATCGATCAAAAAACTTATCTAGGTTTTTCTTCTAGTCTTTTCCTAGATAAGAGATTTGTTAAGATTAGAACCCCTTTTGATTTTAACCTTATTTTGACAAAAAAGTATAAATAAGGCTCTTGAGTTCTCTTTGAGAAATCAAGAGTTATTATTATAACAATTATAATATAATAATAATAACAATAGTTTTAACATTTAAAATTTCTAATAAATAATAAAACAAATTATTTTAATAAAACAAATTTTATAATTAAAACTTTTCTTTATCAATTTTAGTGTTTCGTCTATTATAATTCGTTATAATAAACTCGATAATTAGAAAGAACCATAGGTAAGTATGATTCTTTTCTAAACCTTTAATATTAGCAGTTAGAGCTAATATTAATGATTAATAATTTAATTATAATTTTTTAATTAAATTATTACATTATGAGTTTCGTTACACTATCTATATTTACTAGTAGTTCAAAAGGTTGCTTGTCTGTTAAGATAATAACTGAATTTCAATTTCAATTTCAATTTCAATAATTCAGTTATTTGAATTTCAATATTAATAATTAATAATATAATAATTATTATTAAAATATTTAGGAATTAGTCTAGGCCAACTAATTACTAAATATTATTAACATATTGAAATTAATATATATTAAATAATGTAAACACGTGATTGTCATATTGATATGCGGGACTTTTATGTGCAATAATTTATAAGCAGTGGGTTTTAAATAATGGTAGTTTAGTAAATTTTATTAATAAAATTATAATATTCGTACAATTAAAATAATAATTCTAATTCCTAAAAATTTACAAGCGAGTTCTCTATTTCTAATATAAATAATCTAATCTATTTATAAGAAATAGGTAATATATTAATTATATATTCTAATATATAGAAATATATAAATTTTATATGAAATAAAGTATTATAATTATTATAATTATAATAATACATATTGAAATAAAATAAAATAAAATAATTATTATCAAAAAGATATAAATTAATATTTAATAATTATTATTAAATATACAAATATGTTACTACACATATTTGTTTTATATCAATATTAAATTAATTTCTACATATTATATTTTAATTATAAAATATAATATTTAGCTATATTAGATTCTTATATTTTATTTATATTAAATATTTATATTATTATCATATTTTATATTATCAATATCAAACTTATATTAATATTATTTACATATTCATATTAATAATTAATATTTTAATAATTAATTATTTTATATAAATACATGTTTAAATCTTTTGATTAATCCTTTGTAGGATTATTGTAATTTAAATTATAGTAATAATTATATAAAATAATAATATAATAAAATATTATTAAGATTAAATAAAATTTATATTTTAAATAAAAAACTTATTCATAAAATTTACTAATAACAATATGTTTTAAATAAGAGTAAATTTAAGTTATATATTAATAAATTACTATAATTTGGCATCTTGACCTAATCGTTAAGACCAAATTAACACAAAACTTTAACATTGTCTGTTGAAATTACAACTGAATTAAATTTCAATTTCAATTAATTTCAATTAAATTATTAAAAACAAAATAATTAATAAAAATTTATAATTCATTAATTATTCTTTAAATTTTATTTATTTTATAATATTATAAGTTATTTGATCATCTTAGGACCAGCTTAGGCCTACTGATTCTAATGATATCATATTAAACTTAAATATTATTAATAAATAAAATATTTATTCAGCATGAATCATTTGGTCATGTCATCCTTGATTCATAAATTAATGTTTATGTATTAATTTATGTTATAATGATTTAATTAATTATTAATTATTAATTACTATATTAAATATTTAAATTTAATATTATATTATATATATTAGCTAATATATTAGATTAAAAAATATAATTTATTTATATTAAACATATTCTTATACTAAATATTATTATTATCAACTTTATATTATTATTATCAATATTCTCAAACCTACAAAGTATAAAAAGAAAATTCAAATTTATCTTTTTGTTCTTTGTAAGGTTATAGTTAACCTATTATAATATAACTATATATTTTTATTAATAAATAAAAATTTTTTATCATATCAAACCAATTATTAGTTTTAATTAAGTGTTAAATTAACAAATTTAACTTTATAACTCTTTTATTTTAGTAATTTATTTATATCTATATAGTTATATTATATAGATATATCAACCTGATTCCGTCGTTTAATTCAATCTGTCTACTTTTTAACATTGTCCCTTCGGCCATACAATAAATCGAAACTACAAAATCCAGTAACTTCACTTTTAGTAGTCCTCAAAGCCCATAGAGCCGTTGGTAACAACTCATCCCAGTCTCTTTCATTTTCTGACAATAACCTTAAGTATTTACAAATTTCTTTATTACGATTCTCCACCTTACCATTTGTTTCAGGATGATAGGTAGTTGCTGGAGATACATAGACATTGTACAAATCCAGGAAACCCAGAGTTTGCATTGAAATTAATTGTGGACCATTATCAGTTATTACTAACTCCGGAATACCATGTCGACTAAATACGTTTACTAAAAATCTAATAATATCGGAAGATTCCGTTTTTTGTAATGGGCTAGCTTCAACCCATCCTGTAAAATAGTCTACTAATACTACTATAAATCTATTATTTCTTCTGGTAGTGTACAAGGGTTCAACTAGATCGAGTCCTACTCTCACAAAGGGGGCTTCGACAGGGGTAGGAATACTTTCTGAATCTTTAGGATAAGGTCGAGGTCGAAAAAGTTGGCATTTAGGGCAAGTTCTGACCATACGGTTAACATCACTAGTCATATTGGTCCAGTAGTAATCTCGTTTTAATCTGCTATAGGTTTTTAGAAATCCTTCATGCCCTATTCCATGAGCCTTTTGTAGTAGTTCCAATTTCTCATTCTCGTCAGTTACTACCTTCCTAAGATTTTCTCCTTCCTGGTAGAATTTATCTCGATCGATAGTTATTATTTTTGTAAAGAGTTCTATCAGAAACAGATTGCAAATAACAAATTTTAACACCAAAATAAAAAAGAGCACGTAATAAAAATTCGTTTTTTTAAATAAAATAATCTTTATTAATTAAAAAAAAAATTAAATCTCTTTTTTGTTATTAACTATCATATAGTCAATAACTAATACATCGATTTAATTATAGAAATTTACATGTATTTATATTTTTTCATTATTACATTATAATATATTATTTCTATCTAATTTACATATATTACTATTTATTTATAAACAAAATATTTATTAATAATTTTATTAAATAATAATTAACTAAACTAAACAATAATTAATTCAATAAACTTTCAACTTATTTACAATAATAATTAAATTCAATAACAACTCATTTATTATATATTTATTATATAAATATTATTAATACTAATGTTTATATATTTACAATTCAAAACTATTTTTATAAACTATTTAAACTAATTTTAACTATTTAAAACTATTCCGAAATTAATTTTAAAGTATTTTAAACTAACTAAACTAAATTAACTAAGTTAAATAGAATAACTATTTTAAATAAACTAAACTAAATTAACTAACTTAAATAAATTATTTAGATTAAAGTTATTATCCAAAATTATTTAAATAATAATTTTTCCTTTATGAAAAGTTTACATAAATTTATAATTAATTTTCATATACGTAAATCATAAATTTATGTAATTTTATTACATTAATTAACTATGCAATAATTAATTATTAAAGATTTTATTAAATCTTAACAATTTTCTTATTTATATAATGATCCATTAGGGAGGTTGCGCTAGCTACTTTAATTTGTTCATTCGTATTCTCGTTGAGATTCAACCTAGACAAGGCATCTGCAATGAAATTCTTTCTTCCTTCTTCGTATACAACGTTTACCTTTAACATACTAAATTCTAAGATCCAATTGGTTAGTTGCCTTTCAGTTGGTTCCTTGTTTTTAAACATTCCCACTAATGGTTTGTGGTCAGTATATAATACTGTTTCAAATACATTACCTGCGATATAGCTTTTAAATTTCATTACACTAAAGTACGCTGCTGCTCCTTCTAGCTTGGTTATGGGATAATTTTTCTCTTCTTTTCTTAAAGTTCTACTTACAAAATGGACAGTGAATTCTTTGTTCTCATGTTTCTGCAATAACACACCTCCAAATCCTTCATAAGAGGCGTCTGTTCGGATGATGAGAGGTTTCGAAAAATCAGGGAACTTTAAAACTGGATAGTCTATTATTGCTTGTTTTAATCGGTCAAATCCTTCTTGACATTCGTCATTTTATTCAAATACTGTGTCTTTCCTCATTAATTTATATAGTCCTTTTGCAATTTTTGAAAAGTTAGCAATGAACTTCCGGTAGTAGCTAACAGTTCCCAGAAAAGATCGTAGCTCAGTCAAATTAGTTGGTTGTTTCCATCTTTTAATAGCTTCCACCTTTGCTGTCGTAGGCTTAATTCCTTCAATTGTTAGTAAATGACCCAAGACTTCTACTTCTTCCATAAAAAAATGGCATTTCTCTAAATTAATTTTTAATCCGTGCTCTCGAATAATCTTGAATACTTCTTTCAGATCTTGTAGATGTTGCTCTTTACTGCTTGAAAATATGACTATATCATCTAAATACACAAACATGCATTTACCAATTAATGGGAAGAATATGCGATTCATCTCCCGATGGAATGTAGCAGGAGCATTTGTTAGTCCAAAGGGCATGACAACAAAGTTATAATTCCCATACATTGTTGTAAACCCAGTTTTATCAATATCTTCAGGATTCATAGGTATCTGATGATACCCGGAGAAAAGGTCTATAGTAGTGATTGCTTTAATATCACCATCAATCGAAAACAATATTTCTTTAATATAAGGTATGGCATAGGCATCCTTAAGCGTCATCTCATTCAATTTACGGTAATCGATACATAACCTCCACTTGCCATTCTTTTTAGATATAAGTATTACGGGAGAAGACCATGGCGAATGGGAGGGAATTATCAACTTCTTATTTAATAGCTTGGTGAGTTCTTCTTTTAATATATCAGCCTTTGCTTTGGATAATCGATAAGAGCGTTGTTTAATTGGTCTACTATTTTCCTTAAGTTGTATTGAATGAGGTAGCAATTTGGACTTTCCTAAATCGTCAGAGCTTAGTGCGAGTACATCATCATACATTTTCAATAACTCCCGAATTTTCTTAATAATTCTTTTATCACATATTCCAATAGCTTTTCCACATATTCCATCTAATATCACCTCTCTTCTTTCTATTTTTAGATCTTCATCCTTATGGTAGTTAAAAATTTTTACTTCATTGACTTCCTTGAAGTTTATTTGCTTAAACTCGTCCTCGCTTACTGATGAATTAGACTCTTCTGTATACAGTAGTTAATTAACAATTTCTCCTTGTTTTAGCTCCTTGCTTTCGTCTGAACGATCTAATTCTTCCAGCTTCTCAATTACGTCCCACAATTTATATTTCTTTTTGACTTCTTTAAATAAATTTTTAAGTTCATTTGATTCTAAATTGGAATTTATTTTGCAAAGTTCAAACGTTACAGGATTAATAAAAAGATAATTTTCAATAATAGTTTCATAACATATAGTAATATCACAAAGTAGATCATTTCTCTCAACCAGCCTAAATTCTGATTCAAAGGTCGTATTTCCTATTTAGTGGAAGTTAATAAATCAATCCAGGGGTCTGATCTACGTCTGATAATACTTGAACAATCGAACTGGTAGCAATACCAATTGGCTCAGGCTTATTTGGTAATTTGTCTAGAAATGATTTCGAAATTAAATTAATGCCCGCTCCATAATCTAAGAATACCTTAGATGGTACATCAAAAACCTTGCATTTGGATATGGCTATTTTACCTCTATAAACTAAGTTTACCCGTGGTTTCTCTTTATTCAGCTCTTTATCGAATTTAAGTTGTTTAATTACTTCAGCTCTTACCTTGGGACTCACATCCATTAATTGCGCTACGGTTATATTTGCCCGGAGGCTATTGAGATCTCCTTTGACATTATAGCTAGGTGTTTCACTTACTAGCTTAATGTGTTTAATTCTATCATTGCTTTTCTTTTCTACCAGATTGGTCTCAGGAATATCGTCCATCGTTGTATCTTCGTCTGCTAAAACTTAGATTTCCTTATTTCGTTGTTCTTTAGCATCTTTCCTTACATTTTCAATTCTTGGCTGTGCAATAATAGAAGGGTGTATTTCTTGAAGTGATTCTGTAGGAATTATTAACTCATCTTTCTCCATTTGGTCTAGCTCTTTTTTTTCTCAATGCAGGAGTATCACCTATTGGTTGAGGGTCGTCCTTTAAAGATTTCTTAGTCTTTGGTTTATGATCATAGAGCATTTTCTTTATTTTCTCCTTCTGGTCTTGGTTGTTCTTTTCATTCCTTTCATTTCTGGTAGCACCATAAACCTGAACTTGGGTAGTATTATGGTTAGTTTGTTTAACGAGAGCTAACGAACTCTCTCTACTCAGTTTTTTTGTTGAGTTTCATTTCTAAGCGTAGTGTGATGGTTATTGTGAACCCTTTTTGATAAAATATCGATCAGCTGCTCGTCGCTATAAGGACACTGGAAAACTTTATGTCCTTCTTCTTTGCATCTATAACATATCAATTTATGATTAGAGAGTACAGGAACGTTTGTTATTTGCAATTGATTAGGATAAGTTACTTTACCTGAATTATTATTATAAAAGTTCCTACTGTAGCTTCTTCCAGTGGTGATCCTTTTAAATATTGGAATAGGATTGGTTTTTTCATATTCATCACCTCCCATTCGTTGAAGGCCTAGTTCAAATTCTCGAATCTTCTGTATCTTATTGGTGGTTTTAATGGCGTCTTCAATAGAGTCACATTCATCATATAAGACAGCGCGACAAGCTTCCATTCGTGTTCGTATGGATTTCAAGTAATCACTAACTTTGATGCCTGGTTTTAAGTTGTCGTTGACCTTTTGATACAACTCTAAGTAAGTCTTGTTATAATCCTCTAGTTCTTCGTCTTCCTTTATAGAAATATTCTTTAATTTATCGTATATGTCTATTTCGGTTGGCTCTTTGGTCTCTATCAGGTATTTTTTTATTTGAACCAAGGTAGGGAAGAATCCAAGTGTACGATGGGATTCCTGGAGTCGTTTCCTAGCTTCACCTTCTGCTACAGAATAGGCCAATCGATATATGGTTTCTGTGTCGGTAATTTTTGCCATTTTTATAATGTTGTCGAAATCCCCATACCAGGTATTAATTTCTTCAGTTTCACAGGTTCTCAAGCGCGGCAAGACTCTCAGAATGTTGTAATCCATTTTTTTTTTTTTTCATTTATTTATCAATTATTTTTATAAATATATAGAGAATATTAATTATTTCTTATCTTTTCACCAAGTATAATTACTTTCTTTTGTATTAGTTTCCCGGATGAGCCCCCAAATTTTTTGGTACGTTACAAAAGAAATTCTCAATTTACAATTAATTATCTTGATATTAGTAAGAAGTAATAACTTGCAATAATATAACTATTTAAAACACTAATTTAAAAATCAGATTTATTTTAGTTTCAAATTGTCCTTATTAATTTTTAGTAATTTCAATTTTGAGATCTCATTGATCTCAATTTTACATTTAAATTATTTTTGATCAAATTTTTTTATTTTAAAAAAATAAACATTGGTTGTTAAAAAAAATTATTTCTTTTTATTTCTATTTTAAATTAAATTTTTTTTTTTTTAATTTATCTTTTTATGGATTAATGTTGTTCTATTTCTAGATTTTCTTAATTATAATTTATAAATTAAATTTAAATATTTCATTCGGTTTTGTACCAAAAATGTTGCAGGATTTCTAATAATTTAAATTTTTATTTTCCAAAAATAATATATTCTTAATTAATTAAATTTCCTCTTTTTTTTTTAATAACTCTTAAATTTTTATTAAGTATTTTCTTTTTCTTTTATAATTTTTTTACTACATGAATTTTATAATTATTTTAATTCTTATTAGAATAATTATTACATGTGATTTTAATAATATTTTTTAAAAGTTATTTTAATAATAAAAATATTAATACTAATATAATTTATATTATTTTTAATGACAAAATATTAATAATGATAAAATTAATAAATTTAACAATAAAATTATTGGTAATATTTTCAATAATATAATTCTTAAAACAATTTAATATAAATAATAATTAAATATAATAATAAAACAATTTAATTAATATAAAATAATAATTATTTAATAATTAGTCATTAATCAATTTAATAAAATAATAATTATTTAAAATTAAAAATAAAATTATGGAATTATAAGAATAGTTTAAATTAATTAACATATAAAGTTATTAAATTTAATTATAATTTCGAATTGTATAATTTAAATCATTAGTTTATTTAATTTGTGTATTTTAACTAGTTCCTTAACAAAAGTGGTACGATACATTTTTAAAATATTCGTATATACAATAGTTTTGGGCGCTACACTGGGGAATTGTATTAAATTATATATTTTAATAATAATATT
>JACVTC010000144.1:450000-455853 GCA_016946835.1 Neocallimastix lanati (nom. inval.)
TATTTTATTTTATTCAATCTGTACTTTCTTATTTAATATTCTACTTTAATTTATTTTATTTTATTTTATTTTATTTTATTTTATTTTATTTTATTTTATTTTATTTTATTTTATTTTATTTTATTTTATTTTATTCAATCTGTACTTTCTTATTTAATATTCTACTTTTATTTTATTTTATTCAATCTGTACTTTCTTATTTAATATTCTACTTTTATTTTATTTTATTTTATTTTATTTTATTTTATTTTATTTTATTTTATTTTATTTTATTCAATCTGTACTTTCTTATTTAATATTCTACTTTTATTTTATTTTATTTTATTTTATTTTATTTTATTTTATTTTATTTTATTTTATTTTATTTTATTTTATTTTATTTTATTTTATTTTATTTTATTTTATTCAATCTGTACTTTCTTATTTAATATTCTACTTTTATTTTATTTTATTTTATTTTATTTTATTTTATTTTATTTTATTTTATTCAATCTGTACTTTCTTATTTAATATTCTACTTTTATTTTATTTTATTCAATCTGTACTTTCTTATTTAATATTCTACTTTTATTTTATTTTATTTTATTTTATTTTATTTTATTTTATTTTATTTTATTTTATTTTATTTTATTCAATCTGTACTTTCTTATTTAATATTCTACTTTTATTTTATTTTATTTTATTTTATTTTATTTTATTCAATCTGTACTTTCTTATTTAATATTTGACTTTTATTTTATTTTATTTTATTTTATTTTATTTTATTTTATTTTATTTTATTCAATCTGTACTTTCTTATTTAATATTCTACTTTTATTTTATTTTATTTTATTTTATTTTATTTTATTTTATTTTATTTTATTTTATTTTATTTTATTTTATTTTATTTTATTTTATTTTATTTTATTTTATTTTATTTTATTTTATTTTATTTTATTCAATCTGTACTTTCTTATTTAATATTTGACTTTTATTTTATTTTATTTTATTTTATTTTATTTTATTTTATTTTATTTTATTCAATCTGTACTTTCTTATTTAATATTCTACTTTTATTTTATTTATTTTATTTTATTTTATTTTATTTTATTTTATTTTATTTTATTCAATCTGTACTTTCTTATTTAATATTCTACTTTTATTTTATTTTATTTTATTTTATTTTATTTTATTTTATTTTATTTTATTTTATTTTATTTTATTTTATTTTATTTTATTCAATCTGTACTTTCTTATTTAATATTCTACTTTTATTTTATTTTATTCAATCTGTACTTTCTTATTTAATATTCTACTTTTATTTTATTTTATTTTATTTTATTTTATTTTATTTTATTTTATTTTATTCAATCTGTACTTTCTTATTTAATATTCTACTTTTATTTTATTTTATTCAATCTGTACTTTCTTATTTAATATTCTACTTTTATTTTATTTTATTTTATTTTATTTTATTTTATTTTATTTTATTTTATTTTATTTTATTCAATCTGTACTTTCTTATTTAATATTCTACTTTTATTTTATTTTATTTTATTTTATTTTATTTTATTCAATCTGTACTTTCTTATTTAATATTTGACTTTTATTTTATTTTATTTTATTTTATTTTATTTTATTTTATTTTATTTTATTCAATCTGTACTTTCTTATTTAATATTCTACTTTTATTTTATTTTATTTTATTTTATTTTATTTTATTTTATTTTATTTTATTTTATTTTATTTTATTTTATTTTATTTTATTTTATTTTATTTTATTTTATTTTATTTTATTTTATTTTATTCAATCTGTATTTTCTTATTTAATATTCTACTTTTATTTTATTTTATTCAATCTGTACTTTCTTATTTAATATTCTACTTTTATTTTATTTTATTTTATTTTATTTTATTTTATTTTATTTTATTTTATTTTATTTTATTTTATTTTATTTTATTTTATTTTATTTTATTTTATTCAATCTGTACTTTCTTATTTAATATTCTACTTTTATTTTATTTTATTCAATCTGTACTTTCTTATTTAATATTCTACTTTAATTTATTTTATTTTATTTTATTTTATTTTATTTTATTTTATTTTATTTTATTTTATTTTATTTTATTTTATTTTATTTTATTTTATTCAATCTGTACTTTCTTATTTAATATTCTACTTTTATTTTATTTTATTCAATCTGTACTTTCTTATTTAATATTCTACTTTTATTTTATTTTATTTTATTTTATTTTATTTTATTTTATTTTATTTTATTTTATTTTATTCAATCTGTACTTTCTTATTTAATATTCTACTTTTATTTTATTTTATTTTATTTTATTTTATTTTATTTTATTTTATTTTATTTTATTTTATTTTATTTTATTTTATTTTATTTTATTTTATTTTATTCAATCTGTACTTTCTTATTTAATATTCTACTTTTATTTTATTTTATTTTATTTTATTTTATTTTATTTTATTTTATTTTATTTTATTTTATTTTATTTTATTTTATTTTATTTTATTTTATTCAATCTGTAATTTCTTATTTAATATTCTACTTTTATTTTATTTTATTTTATTTTATTTTATTTTATTTTATTTTATTTTATTCAATCTGTACTTTCTTATTTAATATTCTACTTTTATTTTATTTTATTTTATTTTATTTTATTTTATTTTATTTTATTTTATTCAATCTGAACTTTCTTATTTAATATTCTACTTTTATTTTATTTTATTCAATTTGTACTTTCTTATTTAATATTCTACTTTTATTTTATTTTATTTTATTTTATTTTATTTTATTTTATTTTATTTTATTCAATCTGTACTTTCTTATTTAATATTCTACTTTTATTTTATTTTATTTTATTTTATTTTATTTTATTTTATTTTATTTTATTCAATCTGAACTTTCTTATTTAATATTCTACTTTTATTTTATTTTATTTTATTTTATTTTATTTTATTTTATTTTATTTTATTTTATTCAATCTGAACTTTCTTATTTAATATTCTACTTTTATTTTATTTTATTTTATTTTATTTTATTTTATTTTATTTTATTTTATTTTATTTTATTTTATTTTATTTTATTTTATTTTATTTAATTTTATTTTATTCAATCTGTACTTTCTTATTTAATATTCTACTTTTATTTTATTTTATTTTATTTTATTTTATTTTATTTTATTTTATTTTATTTTATTTTATTTTATTTTATTTTATTTTATTCAATCTGTAATTTCTTATTTAATATTCTACTTTTATTTTATTTTATTTTATTTTATTTTATTTTATTTTATTCAATCTGTAATTTCTTATTTAATATTCTACTTTTATTTTATTTTATTTTATTTTATTTTATTTTATTTTATTCAATCTGTACTTTCTTATTTAATATTCTACTTTTATTTTATTTTATTTTATTTTATTTTATTTTATTTTATTTTATTTTATTTTATTCAATCTGAACTTTCTTATTTAATATTCTACTTTTATTTTATTTTATTTTATTTTATTTTATTTTATTTTATTTTATTTTATTTTATTTTATTTTATTTTATTTTATTTTATTTTATTTTATTTTATTTTATTTTATTTTATTTTATTTTATTTTATTTTATTTTATTTTATTTTATTTTATTTTATTCAATCTGTACTTTCTTATTTAATATTCTACTTTTATTTTATTTTATTTTATTTTATTTTATTTTATTTTATTTTATTTTATTCAATCTGAACTTTCTTATTTAATATTCTACTTTTATTTTATTTTATTTTATTTTATTTTATTTTATTTTATTTTATTTTATTTTATTTTATTTTATTTTATTTTATTTTATTTTATTTTATTTTATTTTATTTTATTTTATTTTATTTTATTTTATTTTATTTTATTTTATTATATTTTATTTTATTTTATTTTATTTTATTTTATTTTATTTTATTTTATTCAATCTGTAATTTCTTATTTAATATTCTACTTTTATTTTATTTTATTTTATTTTATTTTATTTTATTTTATTTTATTCAATCTGTAATTTCTTATTTAATATTCTACTTTTATTTTATTTTATTTTATTTTATTTTATTTTATTTTATTTTATTTTATTTTATTTTATTTTATTTTATTTTATTTTATTTTATTTTATTTTATTTTATTTTATTTTATTTTATTTTATTTTATTTATTTTATTTTATTTTATTTTATTTTATTTTATTTTATTTTATTTTTATCATATTAATTAACTATTAATAATTATAATTTAATTATAATATTCTACAATTAATTACTTTAACAACTAATTTTATTAAAACTAATAACTAAACTACTATCTCGACTAATTAAAACATTTTTCTTATATTAAATCAACTATTAGTAATTAACATATATCAATAATTTATTAACAAGTTTTTTTTTTTTTTTTATAATAATATTTTTATATATTTTTTTTCATAATTATTATCTCTATATTAAATCATAATTATTATATTTTATATAAACATTAATATAAAAGTTTATATTATAATAATTAAATTTTATACTATAATAATATTATTTTATATGATTTATAATTAATATAATTCACTATATTACAAACTTTATATAATTAATATAATTTAATAATAATTTTAAAGTATCATTATTTTTCTTTTCATCTTGTGTCAGAACGCCCACGCTTTAGATCAGACTTCGTCCCTTGAAGTCTAAAGAATATTTGTATGAAATAATAAATATTAAAATTTATAAGGCATTATATATATATTTTTTTTTTTTTTTTTTTTTGTAATATAATTATATGATTATTATATATATATATATTATATATATATTTATATTTTTTTTTTTTTTTTTTTTTTTTTTAGGTAGTGATTTATTTTAAACTATTATTTTTTTTTAAATATTAATATTAATCAGTGATTTCTACAAAACTACTGATATAAGGAATAACATTTTTAAGATGTATATTTCTTTCGGCAACTTCATTAGTAATTGGATCACAAACTGTAACAGTATTAAATTGTTGCTTAACTATTTTTAATGGTCCAATAAAATAAGGGTCCAATTTTCTTCTATTAAAATTCCTGATTAATACTAAATCTCCAGGTTTAAATTCACTTCTTAATCTTTTAATCTGTTTTCTTCTATCTTTCCATAGTTCATTAGCAGTTTCTATATTCCGAATAGCTTCATTAATCCATTTATTATGTGTAATAAATTTTCTTAAATAATATTCTTCCTCAGTTTCATCTTCATGTTTTTGATCAACATTAATTGTAAGTTCGAAAGGTTGCAAATCCCTTCTACCATAAAGTAATTCAAAACTGCTATATTTTGTTACTTCATTCTTCGCTGTTCTAAGCGCCCATAAAGCACTAGGTAGAATATCATCCCAATCTTTATTATTTTTTCCTAAAAGCCGCAAATATTTTCCAATTTCTCTATTTCTATTCTCAACTTCTCCATTAGAAGGTGGATGATACGTAGCCACATTATGTACATATACATCATGCAAATCAAGAAAGGCTTTAGTTTTATCTGAAATAAGTTGTGGGCCATTATCTGTAATTAATAACTCTGGTATTCCATGCCTCGAAAACACATTAATTAAAAATCTTATTACATCTTCAGATTCTGTTTTTTCTAATGGTTCAGCTTCCACCCATTTGGTAAGGTAGTCAACTAATACTATGATATATCTATTTCCTCTAGCAGTTGTATATAATGGACCAACTAAATCTAAACCAACTCTTGTGAAAGGCAATCCTGGTGGTGTTGGAATATCTTCAGGGTATTTATTTTGAGGCTGTGGCTTATACATTTGACATTTCTTACAACATTTTATAAATATTTTTATATC
>JACVTC010000145.1:0-10000 GCA_016946835.1 Neocallimastix lanati (nom. inval.)
GACCTTACCACTTTTTCTATTCTGTTATCACTTGTATCACTAAACCTTATTCAATAATGCTCTACTACCTCCCTATGTGTAAAGCATCCTTCTCCTATTCTCTAATATAAACGTCTTAATTTTATATCTATAGATATCAACAGTCTTGGTATCAATATATAGATACTATATATATGTATATATTTATAAATTTGAATTTATAATTTCAATTATAATATAATTTAGTCCGATAATATAAATACGAATTACTATATACACTTAATTGTAACAAAGCCTTAAGCTAAGGAGTTTTTCATCCAACAGCCGCCGATTACAATAAGTTGATAAAATTGTATAAAAGTATTCTTATATTAATGAATAAATGTATAATATAATTAAATTATTATTCTTACTAATTAGTACTTGACAGGAATAAATATTTCAAAGTTTTATATCACACTGTTTCTCTTGCACAAACAGAAATATAACAACTTTGTTGAATGAAATTATTTATCCAACTAATATAGTAAGGACGTAGGTGCTACTTTAAATTATTAATATTTATTTATGTATATATTATATTTCTATATTATTGTAAAAAAATTTTTTTTTTTTTTTTTTTTTTATTTAATTAAATAAAATTATTGTGTATGTTTTAATATTAGTTTTTAATTTTGAAATCCCCGATATCTCCACCAAACTTTATGTTATGGTTCGAGGAATTCAAAAAAAAAAAAATTATATAATATTAAAAACACAAAAAAAAATTTTATCTTTCACAATAATTTTTATTTATTTATTATATTTTTATTTTAATTTTTATTTTATTTTTATTATTATTTTATTTATTTATTTTATTTTTATTTTATTTTATTATTATTTTTATTTATTTATTTTATTTTTATTTTATTTTTATTATTATTTTTATTTATTTATTTTATTTTTTTTTTTTTATTTATTTATTTTTATTATTTCTATTTTTTTTTCTTTTTTTTTTTTTTTTCTTTTTTTTTTTTTTCTCTCTCTCCTAAAAAGGGGTTCCAAGGGAGTCAATTTATATCTTTTTGAAGATATAAAAGTAGCAAAGCCTCTGGAAGTAGTTGAAGAGATGGAAAAACAATAGATTTTTAAATCTTATTGATTATTTCCTTATTGTATTAAATAGAAATTTTATTATTTCCTAATATTCAAATTAACCAAAATAAATCTATAATATAAAAGATGCATTATAGATAAGAATTAAACAAAAAAAAGAGAAGCAGTATTACAATAAAATTGAATACTTTAACTTAATTTTGATACTAATTTAATATGTAATCTTATATATTAATTTGAATGACATAATAGAAATAAAATACATTTATTAATATATGAAAAAATCTTTTACAATTTTAAATACAGAAAATTTTATTTTATTTATTTCTTTCATTTCAATTATTTCTTAATTCGAAAGACAGAAATATTGATAAAGTTATTTAAGTTGTTTATATACAGGAATTATTCCTTATTTAGAAAAATAATACTAAAAGTAATTAGTACTATGTTATTGCTAAACTCTCATAAATTTAATTTACCTTTATAAGGAATGAACATAAATTTAAATTAAATTTTATGTATAAACTTAAATTTTCAGATCAAATAATATAGTAAAATTATTAATGTAAAGAATACATAAATTTATTAATATTTTAAAATTCACCTTGACTATATTAAAAGGTTTTTAATAAGAATCAATTTATTACTTCATTCTTTATCACAACTGTTATGGTTCGGGTTTTATTAGAATTTTTATTTAATTATTTATTTTCAATATTTTTCTGTCTACATTTTAATTATTGAAAAACTTCACTTATTTATACTTTTTGAAAAAAAATAAATATGTAAAGCCTTTCTACATTTTATTATCATATTTAAAAAAAAAATATTTACTATTACTAATTACTTAAAATTTTATATTAATTTAAATTAACTAATTCATAAGTATTTTTATTTTAATAAATTTTGTTTACATAATTTTATATTATTTTTCATATACTAAAACTAAATTATTTAATATATACGAAAAGTAACAAGCAAAATTTAAAAAGATTTTACAGAAAAATAAAGTTATTTTAATCAAGAATGTTAATATAATATTCTTATATTTTATATAAAATAAATTTAAAAACTATAATATATTTAATATTTATTATTAATCAATTAAGATTTGATTTTATTTGTGGGGAATAAAAATATAAAATAATCAATTTAAAAATAAAATAAAATACTAAAAAGAATACAAGTTTAATATTGATACAATATAATAATAATATAATAATATATTTGAAAATAAAAATAAAATATTAATATTGATAATAAACACTTTAATAAAATAATAAAATTTAAGGTTAAATTATAGATATTGATATTAATAATAAAAATATAAAATTATTGATAATATTTTAGAAACTTTTAATAAAAATATAAAAAAAAAATAAATATATTTAGAAAATATTTTAGTATAGAAAATATAGTAAAGTAATATTAAGTAAAGAATAATATAATGGATTCTAAAGTAAGTTGAAATTCTAATTAATAATCCATTATATGTTCGTTCTTTACCAAGATGCCCCCACTAAGACTCAAGCTAATCTATAGCTGAGTTATACTTTACTATATTTTTCAAATGGACATTACGATTCATTTGAATCATAGTATTTGGGTCCGCAAGTGTTACGGTATTAAATTGTTTTTTTATTACTTTTAAAGGACCGACAAAATAAGGTTCTAATTTAGAACGACTAAAATTTCGAACAAGAACTAAATCACCGATTCTTATGTTTTTGGAATTTTTCATGCTATTTTTTTCTTCCCTTCGATTGGCCCAATATTTACTTGCGTTCTTTACATTTTCAGCTGCTTCCATGGTCCACCTATAATGTGAGATAAATTTTTCTAAAAGAATTTCATCTGAAGATTTATTCACTCCTTGTGTAGGTCTAGCAGCAATGTCGAAAGGCTGTTGATCCTCACGACCATAAACTAATTCGAAGCTAGAATGTTTGGTTACAGAATTCTTTGTAGTTCTAAGGGCCCACAAGGCTGAAGGTAATACCTCATCCCAGTCTTTATTTTCTTCACCAAGTAATCTCAATAATTTACCAATTTCTTTATTCCTATTTTCAACCAATCCATTACTTTCTGGGTGATAGGTAGTGGTAAATTTTACGTAAACATCATATAAGTCCAGGAATATTTTAGTCATATCCGATGCGAATTGAACGCCATTATCCGTTGTAATGACTTGAGGAACTCCATGTCTAGCGAAAACATTTATTAAAAACTTAATGATGTCCTTAGATGTAATATTTTCAGTAGGTTCAGCCTCCACCCACTTTGTGAAATAATCCACCGCAACAATGATATATTGGTTTTTATTACCAGTTTTTATTAAGGGACCAATAATATCAAGTCCAAGATGAGTAAAAGGGCCTTCAACTTCTGTTGGAATGTTTTCGGTTGGTTCTGGATATGGCTGAGGGCGATTTAACTGACATTTTTCGCATTTTGAAATTATCCGTTTTATATCGTTGACCATATCATTCCAGTAGTAACTTTTTCTAAGTCTTTGATATGTTTTATAATAACCTTCATGGCCAACATGATGTGCTTCGATAATTAATTTTAGTTTTTCATTTGTTTCGGTAACAAGTTTTCTATAATTATTTCCATCTATAAAATAATCTATACCATCAATCTTTGTAAATTTTTCTTCAATAAATTCTTTAATTACTTTAGAAAGTGAATCATTTTCATCATCTTTATTCGTTTTTATAGCTAATACCTTTTGTTCTTTATCGTTCTTCATTCTAGATAAAGCGTCGGCTACTACATTCTTTTTACCTTGCTCATAGCGAATATCCACTTTTAGCATACTTGCAGTCAAACACCATCTTGTTTGTCGTGCATTATTCGGTTCCTTATTATTAAATAAACCTAGTAGAGGTTTGTGATCTGTAAAAACTATGGTTCTAAAGGGGCTTCCCATAATATAAGGTTTTAATTTAGTAATACAATAATATAAAGCCGTTCCTTCCAAATCGGTTATTCCATAATTCTTTTCTGCTTTGGTTAAGCTACGGCTAATGAAATGAATCGGGTGTTCTATTTCCGATTCGTCTTTCTGCAATAAAACTCCACCAATACCTTCATATGATGCATCTGTTCGAATAATGAATTCTTTGGAAAAATCAGGATATTTTAAAATAGGAGCATTAATTAATTTTTCTTTTAATTTGGTAAAACTTTGTTTTTGTTCATTATTCCATTTATATTTTACGCCTTTTCTTAATAGCTTACAAAGAGGAGCTGAGGTTTGAGCATATTCATTTATAAAGTACCTATAATATCCTACAGCACCTAAGAATGATCTTAACTCATGTATATTCGTGGGTTCTTTCCAGGCTTTAATTGCTTCAATTTTACTATTTTGAGGACTAAGACCCTTAGTAGAAATCTTGTGACCAAGAACTTCAACTTCCGTTTGCATAAAGTGACATTTTTCAATATTAATTTTTAATTTATGTTCCTTGAAGATTGCTAATACCTGCTTTATGTGTTGGATATGTTCTTCGACAGTTTTTGAATATATAAGTATATCATCAATAAAGTTGAAAACACATTTTCCGATTAAAGGAAATAAAATTCTATTCATTTCCCGTTGGAAGGTAGCCGGAGCTCCAGTTAATCCGAAAGGCATAACTTTGAATTGGTAGTTGCCAAATTTGGTTGTAAAACTGGTTATTTCAACACTTTCTTCGTCCATTAGGATTTGATGGTAACCTGAGTATAGATCCATAGTAGTAAAGATTTTGGCACCATCTAAACTGTCAAATATCTCGTCAATATATGGAAGGGCATAAGAGTCTTTTTCGGTTAGATCATTCACCTTGCGGTAGTCCACACACAATCTCCATTTTCCATTAGCCTTTGGGACCACAACAACAGGTGAAGACCATTCTGAATAAGATGGTACAACTAGCTTTTTCTTAATAAGTTTAATTAGTTCTTCTTTAATAATATCCGATTTAAATTTGGTTACCCTGTAACATCTTTGTTTAACAGGTTTTGCGTTCGCTTTCAAGTTAATCTTATGAGGTGCTAAGTCTGACGGGGTTAATTCTTCAGAAGATGTCGCTATAATGTCCAAGTTTTCTTCAAGTAATTTTACTATTACATCTTTATAATCTTTACAAAGACTTGCTAAAAATTTTTCATCATGGATATACTCTTGCGGGGATAGACCTTCAAGTTTCTTTAATTCATTAGTTGTGTCTTCATCTTCAAGTATTTTCCTTACTATACATACTAATTTTTCTTCTTCTTGGAAATTATTATTAATAGGAGCTATAACGTCGATTAGTCCTTGAGAATTAAATTGACATAAACTATATCTTATAGGATGGATAAAAAGATTGTGTTCTACTTGAGTTTGAAAATTAATCAACAAATCATAAAATGGGTCATCATCATCAATTATACGAAAATCTACTATCATTTTATAATCATTAATCTTAACAGGTATTCGTACAATGATTCCTTCTGAATACTCATCATTCTTAGTCGCTAAACGTATCCTTCCACGACTAATACCTACTTCTTCATAATTTCCAGGTAATTTCTCATAAAATTTTTTTGTGATAACATTGAGATTGCTACAAGAATCAATTAGTGCTTTACCAGGAATTTCATCTACTGTTACATCAACCATGGCAATATCTTCTTCTGAGGTTTCCTTACTTTTGCTAATATAAGAGTGATCAATATTATTTACCAAGGTAGCAGCAGCAATAGTATTGTTTAATGCACCTATTATTTTCTTTTCAGGTTTTTCTAATTTTAATCCTTGACTTACTTGACTTCTGACTTTTGGAGAAACATTGAGGAGCTGACCGAAACTAATATTACACTTGGTTTCATTCAAATCTTGTAAAACATTATATTCTTCCTGATCCTTACACATCTTGATGTTCCTAAGCGTTCTACTAATTGTTGCTTTTTCTTTAGGCTCTTGAAAATCTATGAGCTTCTGTAATGTAATATTCTCATGACCTTCGTCATTAAGCTTTTCAGGAACTTCAATAACTTCCATTTCATTGATTTGTTTTGTTTTAATAATTTTATCGTTTTCATTATCAATTAATTTATTTAATCGTTGATGCATTTTATCACTAGTAGTACTGATGCTATTTCTTTGTTTTGAAGAATCCAGACTTTGCTTTTCTCTTATAGTAATATTATCCTCCCTTTCCTTCCTTTTTCCCTTGTTATTTCCAAAGTTAGCTCTTTCTTTATTCCGAATTTGTTTTTCTTTGGCTTTCTCAATATTTATATTAGGCTGCGCCATTATCGAAGGATGTAGTTGATTTTTATTTTTAACAATTATTCTATTTTCTATTTCCTTCTCTTTTATCTTTCTTATTGCAGGAGTTGTTATAGGGGTAGGATTATCTTTGAGACTTTTACGTTGTCTCTTTTCATTATTTTCACTAGTTTCATCGTTAGTCGTCAACTTCCTTTTTGTCGCACTAACTATAAATTCTACATCATTCTCATTATCGGATTCTTTGTGAGTTTCATTAGTATAGGAAGCATCTTCTTTTTCTTCCTTATTATAATCATTTGTACTACTAGGAATGGATTTGTATTGTAATGAAGCTATTTTATTTTTATAGGGAGTGCTTCCTCTCCCTTTTAGTGGTTTAAAGATTTTCCACTATATAACCGTTTCTTATTTTCTTGAATAATTGCATTTAACTTAGGACAATTATACTGCAAATGTCCTGGATCGCTACAATAAAAACAGGCTTTAATGGTAAGATTTTTCATTTTTTTTGTTAAGTCCTCCAATTCGTAATCTTTATTTCTTTTTGGGCTTCTAACTTCATAATTCTCTCTTACTACCTTTCTGTTGTTTTGATAATTATTCCTGATATTTATTCTTGGGTTGACAATTTCAGTTGAGTACTCTTTTGAGGGTCTCAAATTCATTACTCTATCAACTTTTTCGGCAATGTCAAACGCCCGATTTAAAGAAATGTCATCCTTAAGGGAGACCTTTTTCCAAGCTTCTTCATTGTTCCTAAGAGCATCAATATAATCGAGAACACTGACTCGCTTCTTTCTTTTCTTATCTAATTTCAAATATATGGATCGGAAACGAGTATTAAAGTCTTTTACTCGCTCATTTCTTTTAATTCTTAAAGCACGGAGCTCACGAAGTAACATATTCTGGTCTTCTTTAAGACCATAAAAAGTTTCTATTGCTTCTACAATTTCCTTTAAGGAAGGATATTCATCTTTTTTCTTTTCTTCTGAATCAGATTCTTCTTCTTCTTCGTCCTCACTTTCTGATTCAGAATCGGTACTGTAACTTTCAATTAAATCCTGGATAACTTCGCGAGGCTCTCCAGTAGACGTGAGTAAGCAGGCGGTAAAAATCTTTTTGGGATCAGTAACTTCCTCAAGTTTTATCCATAATCGGATTTCTGATTCCCAAGATTTGATATCGAGATTTTCCTTTGAAATTTTCTCGATATCTTTTAATTCCTTTTTTAATTCTTTAAAATTGATTTTATTTTCAGCCATTTGAAAAATTAAAAAATGGTATTAATGCTATGATATCCAATTTAAAAATATGTTTACTTTAAAAATATATTTAATAACAAAAAAAAAAATAAATTTATCTTTGTTTTATACTAATATAATTATGGACTCAGAAAACCCTCTGACAATCCAATTCTTTATTCCAATAATAATTCAGACTCAGAATCTCTCTCTGAAAATCTGATAAATTAATTCAGACTCGAAAACACCCTTCGAAAATCTGAAACTAAAAAAAAATAAATTCAGACTCAAAAACGCAATTTGAAAATCTGAAGCTTTTTATTATGAATTTTAATGTTTATTATATTCTCTTAAGCATTAATACACAAAATATGTATATCTTAATCTTTTTTTTTTAAATTTATTTGTAGTAATAACTTCTTTATTTAATTTTATTTAATATATTTATTTCCTTTATTAAAATAATTAATATAACATAAAGCAAATTGTATAAATACTTAAATAATAATAATAATGTATATTTATTTTTATTTTTATTTCTTTTTTGTATATATTTATTATTCTATTAATTCTTTGTTATAACATTTAATGAAATATTAAATAAAAAGTTAAAATACAAGCCAAACTATATAGTGTTGAACCATCAAATATATAGCTTGTTAACCCTTCTTACAATAAGTCCCCTTAGCTCTTTATTGATAAGTTGATAATGTCGATTGTTAATTATTAAGAAACTTAATAAAAAGAAGGTAGCAATATTAAATTCTTTTTAATTTGGCTAACTTATTGTTAGTAATAAAGAAGATAATAACGTATCCTTCCCAGTATCAACAAGATCAAAACAATAAAGTATTATGTGTGGGTGTTCAACTATCCCGCGTAGAGAGTTGTAAGACAGCTTATTTATATTTTTCTTTTTAATTAAAATTTAATTAATTATATAACGAATAATAGAAAATTTAACACACACAAAAAAATATTTCAATTATAAAAATTTCGAAAAAAAAAATTTAATTATATAAAATCATAAAAATAATACACTTATTTGAAAAATAATAATAATAATCTAATTTTATATATTCTATATATATATATTGTACATGTATATATTAAAAAAAATAAAATAAACTGATAAACATAAAAAAAAAATTACAATTTATTATTTAGAATTATTAATAAAAAAAAAAAAAATTTATTTATAAAATTTATTCTTATTTAAAAAAAAATTAAAAATTTGTACTACAAAAAAAAAAATTTTTTTTTGCTTATTATTTTAATATTTATCATTAATTAAAAATTTTTTTTTTTTTTTTTTTTTTTTTTTTTTTTTTTTTTTTTTTTTTTTTTTTTTTTTTTTACATATATAAATCTATATCTATGATAATACTATTGGTTAAAAAAAAAAATTTTTTTTTTTTTTTTTTTTTTTTTTTTTTTTTTTTTTTTTTTAAAAGTTTGTTCTACACTAAAGAAAAATTTAATTTATTATTTATTAAAAAAAAAAATTTATTAATGAAATATTTATTATTTTAATAAAAGGAAAAAATATATATATATTTTTATTTTATTGCAAAAAAAAAATAATAATAATAATAATAATAATAGGCGAACAAATTTATAAAAGCCTAAAATAAAAATAAAAAAAAAACTATATATTTTAACGTCACTTCGCAAGAATGACCAGGGTTTTATCAGGGATCGAACCTGACCCACCTCTTATTTTCTGCGCGAGTGAACAAACTATCACCTGTTGAAGTGTGTAGTTGCCTTCAGCGTGAAGGTTTTATAGTTCTAGGGCGTATTTGCCTAATTGTCAAGGATTTGTTCCTTGAGATACTCGCGTTTACAATCTACAAAACCTTGCAAAATTGTAAATAAGAGTTTATGAAATTAATATCCTGCAAGCTAACACTGTCTTACTCGAATATTAACTTCGTAAATTTGTTAACTTTTTATTATTTTTTTTTTTTTTATTATTTTTTTATCTATAATCTATAATTAAATAAAGTTACTACAAAAACTAAAGTTTTCCAGAGTTTTTTTTTTTTTTTTTTTTTTTTTTTTTTTTTTTTTTTTTTTTTTTATGATAACTTTTATTATTATTAATATTAATATTAAATTATTAATTATTATTATTTAACAAAACTTATGGATAATCTGATAGTATACCCTGTCTGACGTGCAGCTTGCCTCTTCACGGCGTCATGCCACGCGGGTACCACGGCTACTGTATTCAATATAAAATACAGCAGTCCAGAGCCTACTAGCCCAATTACTATGTAGGTTAAACTTAGCCCGGAAATCTATATCCAAGGCTTTGTTAAATAATTTAATTAATAAATAATATTAAATTTTATTTTTCTAATATACCCCGATATCTCCACCATAAATTATGTTATGGTTCGGGTTTTATTAG